>CAXKWD010000003.1:156391540-156571540 GCA_964059195.1 Ectobius pallidus | reverse complement strand
CCTAATGTTTCTAAAAAAGAAAAAAAAAAGATTACTAAATTTTTAAATTGGACTTATATAAATTGCTAAGCAAGAACAACAGTCCAAATGAAGAGGTCAAAGACACCACGTGTGACCTCTTCCATTACAACCATTGCATGACCTCATAAGGGTTAAGTGTAGGCCTACTCTCAGGATAAAGCTTGGACTCATTACTTGGGCATGTTCTACGTGTCATTCTGTTTCCACCACTATTGTTTTTATGTAATAATTTAAATGGTATTTCTAGTCTTTCATTTTAGTAACTCAAATGTTATTCTATTATAATTTCAACTGAAGTGAATTAAAATAAAATAAAATCAATAGCTGTGCTTAGAGAACTGTCTGTTCATCTCTGGTTGAGAAAGCTCAGATATTTACTTTTACATACAGGGGGAAAAAAGTAACTAGGTACTGAAAAAACTGTATAAATTCTATACATGTAATGCTAATGTATTCAAATTAATATTATGTGTACAATGTTGTTATGAATTGTGGTATCTACTAATTTCCTCAAATAGACAGAAATGGAATCCACAATTGTCTGCACAATATCATGTGGGTGATAACATCCTAGATTCATACTTCCATTTCATCCAACGTGCAAGGTTTTGTCTGGGAGACCTCATTCTTTGCCCAATCTCACATAAAAAAGTCACATGGTGCGAGGTCTGGATTTCTTGCAGGCCATTCCCAATGTCCGCTTCACACCAGTTAACAACCCATAAACTTCTTATCCACGTATGTACAACACTTGCAAAATGAATGGGTACAACATCTTGCAAAAAAGTTATGTTGATGATTTACCATCCAGACCCTGTGGGTCATAGTAATCTTCAAGCACCACAAGGTAGCACACTGCATTCATCGTGTCATGCAGGAGATATGGCCAGATGAGATTTGTGACTTTTACACGACACTGCACCTTCTACCCCATCAATACCAGGAATGTGTTCTTCTCAGTAATGACAATTGTGACGATTGACAAAATCTTCCACGTGGAATACTGCCTCGGTATTGCAGATGATGTTTTGAAATAGTTGAGGTCAGTCTTCACACCAAGCAGCATCAACTGTTCATATTCCATTCTGCAAATGCAGACTTCTGGTGTCAAATAATGCAAATAGGACTTCCATTGCAATTCATCTTTTAGTAGCTTCTGCACTGTCTACCTCGTGAGTTTGCTTAAATTGCGAACTGCCTGATATGTAATTCACTTCAAGTGACAGTTCTTAATTATCTCTGGATGAATTGTGACACCCTTCCCTTTATGCTTCATCACCGTTTCTGAACAAAAATAAAATCAGGTAAACTGATGTAAAAACGTGCCAGTATGTTTTTGTTTAATCAGTTATGACTGCAATTATGATATGCAGAATATGTTTTTTTTATTTATTTCCAAGTTAAGCTCCAGATTTATTCATTACGCAGGGCTTACGGAAGAACAAAGGTCTAGTTATTTTTTTTAATCAGATTAAAACCTTCCAGCATCAGCTGAACTGTACAGATTTCTGATATCATGACAATCGCACACTCACATAAAAATACAAAAAAAAAGTGAAATTGGGCGGTTTCGGGATTTGAACCATGGAACTTCAGAGTGTACGTCCAAGACATTACCATATCGGCCACCTGGGTCAGTTTAACGGTCTAGTTGGATAAGCACATGTAAAACAACAGTGTTTTTGGTCATAGCTAACTAAATTTTAATTTCCAAAGCCTTATAAAATCACAGTAAAACAATTGACTATGTTGTCAAGATAACTGATTCGCTTTTTTTTTTATAAATTCTTTCGAATACTTATATTATCATAAAATAGGCACTAAATTAAGCATTACTCCGAAACAGGTCAACCGATATTATCCAATATCAATAGATGTCTTCCCATGAACATTATAAATGTGTATACCAAGTTTCATAAAAATCCGGTAAAGCATATTTGAGTTTCCACGTCTTTAAAATAGACACTAAATTGGGTTTTACTCCGGTACCGGTCTACCGATTTGGTCCAATATCAGCAGACGTCTTCCCATGTACATTATAAATGGGTATACAAAGTTTCAGGAAAATCCAAAAAAGCATACTTGAGTTATCGCGACTTCCCATATATTAACATAAAAGACACTAAATTGGGCATTATTCCGGTACTGGCCAACCGATTTGGTTGAATATCAACATACGTCTTTCCATGGACATTATAAATGCGTATACGAAGTTTCATAAATATCCGATAAAGCGTATTTGAGTTATTGCGCCTTTAAAATAAACACTAAATTGGGTTTTATTCCGGTACCGGTCAACATATTACGTTCAAATTCAATAGGGCACTTCTCATGGACGTCATAAATGCGTATACCAAGTTTCATGGAAATCCGATACAACGTGTTTGAGTTATGGCGCCATAATCTATTAAAATAGGCACTAAATTGGGCATTACTCCGGTACCGATGAACCGATTTGGTTCAATATCAATAGGGTTCTTCCCATGGACATTATAAATGTGTTTTCAAAGTTTCATAAAAGTCCAAAAAAGAGTATTTGAGTTATGGTGCGTACAGACACATGGACAGACAGACAGACGGACAGACAGACAGACGGACAGACAGACGGACAGACATTTTTTCGTCCACCACACAATCTCATAAAGTACCATACTGGCACTTAATAAAGGGATTGGCAATCTGCAATCTCCCATACAGACAGACATTCAGCCACCTTTATTATTGTTGTATGTACCCTCTCTCGTGACTTCCAATGCTTGGAAGTTAAAACAATATTTAATGATGTCACAATACTATAAGGACACTTGACTAACTCACCCATTCACTCACTCACTCACTCACTCACTCACTCACTCACTCACTCATTCACTCACACACTTCCAGATGAGGCAGAAACTTGATATTTGGCTAGTTGTATCTTTTAGTCTGTAACCAATGTGAAAATTCCAAAAAGTTCAATTTTTTAATCCTCCCCCGAATTTTTTTTTCAAAATAGCAGATGCAACTTTAAAGTCTGTGCAGACCTTTTCTTTGGAGGCTTATAGTAGGAAAGCAGTAAGTCATGAAAAAATTGGTTATTACAGCAGCAGTAACGGATTTTGACAGTTTAAATCTTTAGTTCTATGACTTGCTGAGTTATCCCCAATGGTTATGAATTAAATAGAGATAGATTTATTGATTGTAAGTAAATTTTGTACATTTTCCACACATTTTGTAATTTTTTACGAATTTTTAGGAAAGTTATAATCATAACTTTTGGGAGGAATATTGGCACACCCTACTGCCATAATGCAAGTCAAATTTGGTGATTCCACCTAAATTACTCTGTAAGTATAGAAAATTGACTGGATAGCTGTGACATCAAACACATGTACAACAGTCTAAATTACCACTCACAGACCCAATTCCAGATGAGCTGGAAACTTGAAATTTATCAAATTTATAGGCAGGCTATATAAACAAAAGTGAAACAGCTGATTTTATGTTCCCATGAAGTACGCCTACAACATTACATCTATAGTTTTTAGGCTGTAACCAATGGCACAGTTCCATAAAATTACATTTTTTTTTTTTTTTTTTACTTTTTACCCCCCAAAAAAGCCTTAAAGTCGTTCCACACTTTTTTGGAGGTATATTGTGGTAAGACAGTAATCTAAAGTATTCTAAATACATGAACTCTGTGATACAGTGTCAGTTTATAAAAGGCTTTTCCCGAGAATCTCACTGTGGGTTTGGGACCAGAGATCCTAACGAGCAAAGCACATATAGGCCTATATATACACACACACACACACACACACTAGTTGCATTATGATTCCAATGATATTAAAAATTCTAAGGCAACTAATTAATTTGAATTTGAATTTAGCCTATGACATCCCTAAATGGGCAAAGGCCTCCTGCTGATCGCAGGGAAGCTCAGGTGCACTCATTAGGGGAGCTACTCCTGAGTGTTGTGCTACGTCCATTTAGTCACTAGTTTTATTCGCTGTCACATCACTATTTTCACTATGTTTGATCTTATTCCTCTACTTGCAAAATTCCTTTTTCTAGATCTTTCCACTGATTCCTGTTTCTGGCCTGCCGTGTCCATTGTTTTCTCACTCATTGTGTGAAGTGGTCTGCCCATCTTGTCCTCTGTCTCCCTACATATCTTCTTGCTATTCGTGGGTCCCACATAGTGGTCCTGTAGGTCCATCTTGTTCCTTCCATTCTTGCTACATGGCCTCCTCACTTCCACTTGAGATGCTCTGCTGTTGAGACCACACCTCTCATGCCTGTTCGTCTTCTTATCACCTTATTACGTATTCTGTCTTTTATTGTTACATGAAGTATCTTGCGCTCCATTCTCCTCTGGCAGATTTGCAGCATCTTTTTCGTATTTCCAATGAGCGACCAGGTTTGACTGCCATACAATAGCTCTGTCAGGACACAGCTCTCCAACACTTCTGCCTTTAGGCTTGTTCTTAGATTTGTATTGGTCAGAATGTGCTATAAGCTCCAGAATTTCTTCTTGGCTTGGCCAATCCTTCTTTTAACTTCCTTTATTGTGTTTGTATGAAAGGCTAATTGCTGACCTAGATATATATAGGCCCTACTCTGTGATGTAATCTAATGTTGTGCCAGTGACAGTGATTGCTTCTTCCGTGCCATTTGTCATGATCTTTGTCTTCGTAGGGTTCATCCTCAGTCCTACTTCAGTGCTCACTCTGTTTAAATCTATGAGCATCCGTTCCAGCTTCGGTGCCGACTCTGCTATTAATACCAAGTCATCAGCAAACCGCAAATGGGTTAATCTGACCCTGTTTATGTTTGTGCCATACTCTTCATCCCAGTCTAGTCTGCGGAGCTGGTGCTCAAGAAGGCTCGGTGATAGGGGATCTCCCTGTTTTACCTCGTTCAATTGGAAAGTTTTCCCCTTCTCTTTCCGTTCTTATCCTTGCTTGGCTACCTTCATACAGTCTCGCGATTATCCTGATGTATTTTGGGTGTAGCCTATGTTTTGTTCTTCTAGGGATTTCCAGACAAATTTGTACTTCACTGTGCCAAAAGCTTTTGTGTAATCCACAAATGCTATGTACAGGGGGATATTGTATTCTTGTGATTTTTTCATTAGCTGGTTCATCGTTTGCAAGTGGTCCATTGTGTTATATCCTGATCTGAATCCAGCTTGCTTTGCGGGTTGGTTTTCATCCAGGGTTTTCGTCAGCCTTTTAATTATTATTTTCATGAAAATTTTGTACATGTTTGGCAAAAGGCTAATATCTAGGTCTAATTACTTTCCATCCACACTATAGTATATGTCAGAAACATTCCACTCAATGCAATTCCATGTGGAAATACCATACATTTGTGACCTTAAGCTCTTCAGACTGATCAGATCATGTGCAGTGACTTACTATTGAACTTATAAAATATCATACTCACTCATCAGTCTTATCCTAACTTTACCTCTACATATAAGGTTTCTAGATTTAAGATAACAATACAGAAACATAATTTTTCTTACATGTAATTTAAAAGGCCTTTGTAAGGACTTTTCTTGCTTATGGTGATACCTATGGAGCCAGGAAAGAATGCTTGAGGTACTTGTACATAATTGCAGGCATCCACCTTCCCCATGTACATCAGATTGTATGTGGACATAACATAAGCAAATTTATATCGACACATACGTTCCAGTCCTTCTATGTCATTTTTAGGCAGTGAAGCTTCATGAGGCTTGATCATCTTAATGTATGTTTGATGCAGCACATCTTGTTTGGAACTCTGAAAGAAATTTGCATTTATAATCTTCAATAAATAACATTCTTCGTTTATTTCTTAGGAAAAAACTGAATATTTACTTAATTGTCAATGTGAGTTGGCCTATGCAAAAGTTCTACTCACTAAAATTTCTTAACTACAGTTGTCTCTCAATTATCTGTGGGCGGATTATGCAATTTCCAGATTAACCATGGCCTATTTTTTTGTTTTAATTTCTCTATTTATATTATAATAGGCCTACTGTAATTATTTTTATTACAGTTCTAAACCAAGCACAGTTTGTAATGCTAGCTTGGGGTTTATAAAGATGGCGGCAGGCGTGATGTATGGTGCTCATTGTCAGCCAACAAATTACAGTAATTTCACGTCCACCAGCTATAATTTGTGTAATTCGTGTGAAGAATGGAAGTATGAACTACATAGGAAGACAGAAGAACTAAAATCTGCCTGGGAAATTATAAGAATCTTGCAGGGTGAACGTAAACAAGAAGTGACGCTTGCCAATAGACCCACGCCATCATATTGTGACTCATGGTCAACGGTAGCCCGTCGCAGAAATGTTCCGAACAGATACACTTTGAAAACTAACCATGATACTCCTAATCCTGCTGCAGGTCTAATAAATGTGTCCAATAGATTTTCTCCACTACTGTATGAAAACGGTCCAGCTAAGCAACACGGGACACCAAAACCAAAAAACAAGCCTAGTTTGGTACAAACTGTGCTTAAAGCCAAACATAAAGTGCTAGTTATCGGTGACAGCCATTCAAGAGGATGTGCTTCTGAACTATGCACGATCTTAGTGAACTCGGAAGTTAGTGGGTTTGTTAAACCGGGAGCACAACTGGACACTATCACCCAATCCTGTTGCCATGAAGTGAAATCAATGTCGAAATCTGATGTTGTGGTTATGTGGGGCGGTACTAACGACATTGCTCAAAATAATTCTGTGCATGGCCTAAAATGTGTAAAGGGCTTCATAGCGGTAAACAACCATACCAATATAATTTTCATCGCTGCACCAAACAGGTATGACTTAGATGAAAAAGCAAATGTGGAAAAAGAGGTTAAGGCTTTTAACAGAAGACTAAAGAAGATCACATGCATGCATGATCACGTAAATGTGATTGATGTTAACCTGGATAGGCAGTGTTACACCCAGCATGGTCTTCATGTAAACCAGTTAGGCAAGTCTGCCATAGGCAAGGAAATCACTATGATTATTCAAAGGAAACTCTATGAAAGTAAACAAATCAGGCCTCAGCCAATCATCTTAAGTTGGAAAGACTCTAATAATGTTGAAAAGGTCAAACCCTCCCCGGGTCCTTCTTGTACAAGACCAACTTGTCAGGGAAATGTGAAAGCCACAAAAATCTCAAGTGATAACCCTGGTATTCACCAAAATGAAGCGAGGGAAATTTCCATTTCAAAGGTAGTAATTAGGCCTACTTCTCCTACAGAGATAAATAACAACATCGAAGAGGAAATCACTTCTCAAGAAGAGGTCATAGAATCAGTTGATATGGGTGACAATACCTTGCAAAAGCAAATCAGAAAATCTAATTGTGCAAGTAAATTACCATCTAAGCTCTCGAATGATTTTTTAATGATAAGTCGAGGTGCAAATATAGTGAACTAACAATTCTGTACTGGAATGTCCAAAGTCTACCCAATAAATGTACTGAACTGGAGTTGATGTCTTCTACACTTAACATTAATGTAATCTGTATTTCTGAGCACTGGCTTAATCAACATGAAATAACTAATCTGCATCTGCCTGGTTATGTGTGTGCTGATTTCTTCTGCAGAGAGAATTTTCGTCATGGTGGTGTAGCAATATTTGTCAGACAGGGCTTAACCTTTAAGCCTAATAGCAACCTGAATAAACTCTCTGTTGAAAGGGTTTGTGAACTTTCATCAGTGACTATTGTTGAAATCAGTGTTATTATCGTGGTTCTATATAGAACACCTAATCCTAATAATTTCTATCAATTCATTGACACGTTACAAGTTCTTCTTGCTGCTGTTTTTAGTTTGGGAAAATATTCTGTCATATTTTGTGGGGATTTTAATGTTAACTTCATTGACGGAGGTGATAGTAATTTTAGGATAATATTAGATAATCTCTTTCAGTCCTTTGGCCTACAGTTAAGTGTGCTAGAAGCTACCAGACCTAGGTCTGGGACATGTATTGATAACGTTGTGACATCATTATATTCTGACAGAATTGAAGCTAAAGTTTTACCAATGGTGGGGTCGGATCATGATGCCATCAGTGTTAAAGCTAGAGTTGTTAATACTAATTGTTCTAACAACTCTCAGAGTGCCAAAATCATCTTTAGACCTCTCAATGACCAAGGTTGTGCTTATTTTTGTTTCTTACTATCTAAAATTAATTGGTTATCACTTTATAAGATACAAGACATTAACAACATGTTTGAATTCTTTATGAGTATGTTTCTGAACACTGTAAACATGGCCTTACCCCTTAAAACTCTATCTAGGAAATCTAATACTAAAAATAAATGGTTTACAGAAGATCTCCGTAACCTGAAAAAGAATTGCTTGAAACTGTATGTCACTTATAAAAACAGTGGTTCAGAAAGCTCGAAAAGGGCTTACTTGTTTCACAAAAAATTATACATTAAGGAAGTCAAACTAGCCAAGATAAACTATAATTCCAATCTTATTAATTCCTCTTCTAATAAATCCAAAGCTATATGGTCGGTAATTAAGGACACCTCTGGTATTAACAGTAAGCCTGTCTCTGAGAATCTTGAAATTTCTGCTGATGAGTTTAATGATTACTTTTTGAATATTGTTGATGAAATCTTAAGAGATATTAAAGTATGTGAACATAACTCATCCTATTACATGGAGTTGGTTGAAAAAAATAATACTAATAATAGGCCCACTCATAATATGAGGGAGAACAATGGTGATCTCTGTAGATCATTCAATTTTCCCTAATGAAAGATGTAGCAAAATTGAAGACACATTCACTGATTATATATATATACTAGCTTAAAAGGCCCGGCTTCGCCTGGGTTTTTTATTTTGTAATTGGAAATTATCTTAAGAAGGACTTTCGATTTTTAAATTATAGGTCATTATACAGGTACTTCGAAATTGAAATAGGAAGAACGACTTATCACACTCAACTAATCCCTCAGAAAATGCTTGGTATAGCTATTTATGGCTCATAGAGGATGTAGAATTTTTCATCCCAACGCTTGTACACAGCAAGTTTGGTAGGGGTTCAAATAAGAAGAAACAGAAATTCTGGTAACATAAAATTGTATTGTCTTTGCGGAATATTTTATTTTTCACTTTCATGTTACCATAAAACCTTTTTGGGGATGAAATTAAATAGAAGTGCAATATCACTTTCATACTTTTCTCTCCAAAAACCTGTGATATAAATACTCTTATACAATTCAACGCCCTAAATAGCGTGCTCACTCGCTCGCACACTTCATGAGACATCGGGTATACTCGATGATGTTCGTCGTTCACAGTCTAAACTTTCACAAAGAGTACAAAATTAGGAAAACAGTTTCTTTATTATATAATGCCTAAGTGAATTGAACACAATGAAAAAATATTCTACACCTTTTTTCAAATGGGAAGCGTTTTGTTCTTCTCCTTGCTTAGATACGCGGTCCAATCAGAGACGGCGAGACGGAAGGAAGACCCTTCCTGATAGCGGTACTTTTTAGCGCGTACACGTGATTGGCGGTGAAGGAAAACACTTCCCATTTGAAAATTACTGTAATTTTATTTTTACTTACAATTTTCATAGCTCTGAACCACAAACATTTTTAACAAACTGCCAGTGTAAATTTCTTAAAAATCCTGGAGTCAATTAATAATGGTGGGCGAAGCCGCGGGCAGTATCGCGGACAGTAAAAATCCAAACAAAATAACTCCTTCCCTTGAAAATTATATAATTTCTGAAAATTACACTGAATTTATCAAATAAAATTCACATCATATTCATCTGTCAACAAACAGTTGAGAAACAATACGTATTATCGGTGTTAACAGGTTGCTTTGGAACTGTATAATCGAATCTGAGATCGTTTTCCCAGGTGGTGCTTTCACCTGATATTAATATACATATTACCATACCTCGTATTGTTTTCGCTATGTAGGTAGAGAAAGTTATGTGTCTACATTATTTTCGTGGATTTTATTCTTTAATATTTATTTATAACATAAATTATGTTGATAGCTTCTCTGATTTGTCAAAGTTACATTTCATTTACTTCCAAACCCATCTGAGACCACTGGCAACAATATGTTGTCATGTGAACTGTGATTTGGATTTGATAATTCTGTGTAAAAAGGGATTAAGTATTCTCAAAAACATTTAATTTTTGGCATTTAAAACCAAAATTTTACAGAATCCTTTCTTAGTGAGCACATACATTATGAAACGAAGGTACTATAAAAATTTCAAGTCCCTACCTATTATAGTTTAGGCTCTGCATTGATTATCTGTCATTAAGTCAATCAGTCAGTCAGTCGGTCATTCATTCAGTCAGTCAGGACAAAGCCTCTTTATATATATATATATATAAGAAAAATAAATAGAATTGTGAACACTGGTTTGGAGCACTGTCTTGGTTTTGAACAAGTGAAAAATACTGTAAATCTTCTGGTGATAATGTTCTCTTGAAGCTGGTTTGATGGCGTGATTCTTGACTGTGGCGTATTCCTGATGTCAGTAGAATCAGCAGGTGCAGTGAAGAATGATTCAAATCACCATGTTTTGGTGAAGTAAATTTACAGTGTTACTGGTTGTACACTGTACATAAGGAGAACGATGAAACTGATAGGTTATGTCTTGTATATGTGGCGCATTGTTAAAAAAAGTTATGTATAATTTGTCGTTGAATCTGGAATCACCCTACCACAATGCCTTTGTGGTGCGAATATAATATATATTAACTGTACAGTACATTATATATTATATAGGCCTACACTGAATACAAGTATTATTGCCTAAGTAGACGGTTATTATAGCTCCTAAATAAAAATCGAGATTCAGCGATCCTCGATAAATTGTCACTTTCCATAGTCATTGAATTTCTGTAGGGGTGAGAGATGGAGCTCTTAAAGTAGTTCTATTAGATTCAGGGTGTCGAAAATAGTATTCAAGGACACCAAACAATATTACATTTGAAGAACTACATATAGCCCATACTTGAAAATATATTTAAATATAATACATATATACATATAACTTCTTTATGTGCATATTATTTATACATATAAATATGTAGGCCTATATATTTGCTTTTATATAGAGTTAGGGCAGTGGAATAACGGAAAATACGAAAGTTAAGTTTTTCTTTGAAATCTCGGAAATTACACATAAAGTTAAAATTGCTCTAACTTTTGAATGGTTAAAGATAAATAGTAAAGTAACATTGACAAAATGTTCCACGAAATTTATTTCAGTCATTTTTTCGCTATCTCCCACAGTTTCCCTGATATCTGCATTCAAAGTTAGCTAATTTTGAAAAAAATATATTTTGCCTCACATTTTTTGCCATATTTGAACCTTAAGTTATAACTCTTCTGTTCTTTGTCCTACAAAAAAGTCACAAGATATGAAGTTGTAGAGCATTACATTTCCTTCAGGAATATAATATATTTCTGAAGGAAATGTAATGCTCTACAACTTCATATAGGCCTAATATATTCCTGAAGGAAATGTAATGCTCTACAACTTCATATCTTGTGATTTTTTCGTAGGACAAAGAACCGAAGAGTTATAAGATTCAAATATGGCAAAAAATGTGAGGCAAAATATATTTTTTTCAAAATTAGCTAACTTTGAATGCAGATATCAGGGAAATTGTGGGAGATAGCGAAAAAATGAATGAAATAAATCTCGTGGAACATTTTGTCAGCTTTAATTTTGTATGCAGTGGTCTTATGCTGGGACCAATAGTTTCCGAGATATAAGCAAAAATCCGAAAAAGGGAACCTTCCATGGCCCCCCTGTCCCCCTCTCACCACCAAAGAGTTGGGACTTCTAGTATGTTTAACTTACCTTCTAACTAGTCCAAACAAAGTCCCGAATTCAAAAATTGTGTTCCTTCAATTTCCCTCTACACCCCCCAAGATATGAGCATTTGTTGACTGGACTAATACACCTAAAACATACATAAAAGCAACAGAAAATGTTTACTTGCAACCAGGGGCAGTTTCTCAGTACATGCTACTGTGTTGCAGCATGCCTAACATTTTAAATTCTTTTTTACTACCTTAGTATTGAAATTTATTTACGTTTCTTGCCTTTGAGGCCATAGAAAATAGTTTTTTTTTTTTTTCATGAGTCTTATTTGTGTGGTCAGTACTGGCACTGGTAAGTCTCCCCTTCTGTCTCCATTCCCCTTCTCAACGTTTATCATTTTCTGCAGATTGGTCGGTAGGTGAGAGCAAGGAGAGATATGGTAGCTTCTCCCTTGCAGGGGCGGATCCAGAGAGACATTTTGGGGGGGGGGGGAACCAAAGTAAAGAGGGAAGTTTTTACTCATAAAAATTAATTATTCCCAGTACACATTTGAAATCAAAATGAACATTTCAGCATTTTATTGCAAATTTCTTTCAAAATAATGAATGTCGTTGCTTTAATTTAAGTATTTGGGTTATGTTGTCTTTACAAAATTTATTAGAAAGCTGACCGTTTGAATAATCTGCGCTTAATGTTACAAATTTTGGGGGAGGAAATTTCCCCCATTTCCTCCCCTGTGGATCTGCCCCTGCTCCCTTGTCCTTTCTTTCTGGGCCTCCTGTAGGCTACTAGCTTTATTACACATGCTTCAAAGTCAGCTGTGCATTAGTGTACGAGTGGATCAAATATAAACAAGACTTTTATTTTCTGAGAGCATAATTTTGAACTGAATGGGCTGCTCCTTTGTGGCATGGTGGAGGGGGATGTCAGGAGTGACGAGAGCAGTCGGCCGGCCTCATGCGATCACAGGATGTCAGAGAAACATGTTCTTCCTTCTGTTGTGCAACGCATTATTGTCATGTTTCTTTCTCCACTCCATGCTGGCTTGTTTCGACTCTGGTGTGTAATGGTGGACCCAAGTTTCATCGCAGATAACGATATGGTGCAAACTTCGCTGAGAGCCACTCACAGATCTGCAAATGTGCCAATTTCTATTCAGTCAAAAGATGAGGGACCCATCAGGCAGACACCTTATGGACCACCCAAGTCCTTGGTGATGATGAAATGAGTGCTCCCATAATTAATTCCTACCTCAGAACAAATTTCTGAAACCGTCAAATGTCGGTCACCCTCCAGAAGTTCATGAATGGCATTGACATTCTGCTCCATAATGCTCTTGGTTCTCATTTTCAACCTTTACACAGCCTTTCAAAAACTTCTCATGCCAAGCAAAAACACGTGACCTAGACAATGTTCGATCCCTGAACTGTGCTATCAGTCTCTGCAAAATTTCTGTTGGTTTTACACCCTCAAGAGTGAGAAACTTGATAATAACGTGTTGGGCAACAGAGCAATGAATCTGTTTCTCTGATATATTGTGCTGTATTGATGACGCAATTGCATGAGGCTGGCCTACTGTTCTCGTTACTCCTACATCCCCCTCCACCATGTCACAAAGGAGCAGCCCGCTCAGTTCAAAATTATGCTCTCAGAAAAAAAAAAAAAAAAAATAGTCTCATTTATATTTGATCCACAATCCGTGTGTTTTGCTAGTTATGAATTGTAATTTAATGCAAGATACCGGAGATATTCTGTGGATTCTTTATTAAAGTAGCAGTTTTCTTTGTTATCTCTTGAAGGAAACTTCAAATTAAAAGTTTAGAAAGAGCAACACCTGAATTACAATGAAACTATTTCTTCCTGCCCTGCTCATTAGCGTGGATTAGTCTATATTGTAATATTATTATTTGAAGTGGTGATGATTTATTTGTATGCCAATTTTCAGGGCAATCACATCATGCGGACTAAGGTATCCAGCTACTGCTGTCATGACAGGTGGGAGGGAAAAATGGCTTGCCTCTCTTAATTCAACTCTCACCTTAGAATGCTCTTTCCTTGATTCGCGTTTCTCCAGTGACAGGAGGAAGAAAAATTACTGTAATGATTGTTCAAGCAGTAAAGGAAAAAAAAAAGGTGTTTTCACAATGATGTTTATAAAAAGTATTCATGGATGAGCGTGTGTGAAATTTGAAGTTCTCTCTTTCGTTTCCCTTGCCTTTTGTTTTGCCATGGAGCTTATTGGCAGTGACTCTTGGCCAAGAGATGACATAAAAGACCTAGACCATTTAAATGAATATGAAAAAAAAATTATCAACCTACTTTTACCTTGCGTACGGCAAATTCAAATTTCATGAGCCGCCACTGCTTGCAACTAAATATTACAATCTGTTGAAACTGTAGTCCACTGGAACATAAAGCAGCCATTTCATTTTCTTTCTAATGAGGAAATATAGATGACATTCGCAATGTTAAAGTTACACTCAGCACATGAAGCAGCCCAACCAAAGTACACCAGTACACTGTTAAATACAACAGCCCAACCTATTTTCAGATCATGCCTGCTCAAAACTTTCAGTTGGTCTGAATTTAAAGCGGGCTTGGTGTTAAAGAGATTAGGCCTACCAGTTCAAGTTATCGATACTTATAGTTAATGCTCAACTTGGACTGAACCTCAAGTTCAAACTTAAAAAAATGTAGGCTACTAGAAAAGCATATTTTATACTACATACCTTGAAGTAGTCAATCTGTGCACTGTTTGGTACCATTCCCAGCTTGTATGACCCATCTTGATAGAATTCATTGAAGTCTGTAAAAGGCATTGTTGGTCTGCGCAATGTGAGATGTGAAATAAATTCAGCAGAATAACTGGCGATGAGAACTACTGCTGTTAAGTATGAAGTTATCAGAGTCATTCTTACTGGTGCGGAAGAGGTGTACAATGACTGACCTGCAAAATGATGTTACATCCATGAAATATACGAGGGTCATCCAACAAGTCTGAGTAGCCCACTTGTGTATACACACATATTCTCAAAATCAAGATAGTTAAACTAACAAGAAAACTGTTCAGGTTATCATGTCAAAATCTACCCTCACATTTAGCACATCAGTAGGTATTCAATGCAGAATTGCAAAAAATTAGCTGCTCATAATAATGCAAGTGCACGAAAATTAATTGCAGATCTCATAAATTTTAAACATTAAGTAGCCTCATGCTGTTGGAGGAAGGGAGTTATGTGTCCTATCTACCTACCCCTTGCCATATTGTTGGCCCATTACAGAGTTGTTTCAAGGCAAGATTACACCTTCTTTTGCAGTGGCGGCTCGTAGCTAACATTAGTAGGGGTGCTGCTCCAGAGAATGTTTAGCCTTTGTTTTAAAATTACTAAAATGAATGGTCTTAGAAACACCTTTGAAGATTGCACTGGTTTCTAGGTGATTCTGCAAATCTGAATGTAGTTTAGATGCGAAATTTACTAATCCTCTAAACACCCCTGGATTTACTGAATCCTCTATTTCTTTATGTCCATGTAAGGGAGTTTCAAAGTTTCCAAAAAAAGAAAATGCAATCTATTATTTTGGACAAAATTTCACGGTTCATTTTAGAAACATTTCGAAGAAAAATCTACCTATTGCAATCGATACCATGTCATGACTTTCGAAAATTTTTTTTATATCTTTACGTTTCATGCCTCCTTAAGTACGAAACCACCACCAGTTCAAAATTCTTCTATATATATAGCCTATATATCTTTAACACGCTAGTGGCCGTAATTTTGAAGATATTTGAAACAAATTTTATTATGTTATTTTTAGGCCCAATAGTTCGGGCAAGTTCGTTAATGAGCAAAATTGACCCAAGGAGGGTCACGGGAGGGGGTTGAAATTTTGAAAAATTTATATCTCGGCCCCTATGAAGTATAGAGGGAAACTTTGTTTGAATAAATTAGAGTACTCCCTATGGAGTTCACAGTGACACCAGCGATTCGGGAGTTTTCGGGTAACTTACGAGTGGGGTTGGGGGTGGGAGGGATGGAAATTAGAAATTTTTGAAACGTCTTGTGGGGTAATGTTGAAAAGCTCTTGATGAGTACTCTACAAATCAATAACTAGTTTCTCGATAGCTCTCATATAAGGAGAGATTTGAACTTTTGAAAAAGTGCTCTTTCCTCTTTTTTGCAGTTATTATTACGGGTTTGTCATGCCAAGGCTAAACAAAAAGAGTGCTACGCAACAACAATAAATTAAACCGAAAGCACTTCGAAATCTACCTCAGCCTGTAGGCCTGCCTAAAGGGATTTTTTAACCTTTATATTATGCTCATTGATTGAAAGTATGTATGCCTCACTAAGTTTCTCCTTAATATTTACGGTTCTTAAAAATGACAGTGAAACTAAAATATAAATGTGCTTCCTTGACTTCTCGTGCTTTTTCAGTTTTTCTTTCATTTTGTTTATATTTCTAAAAACCTTCTTTTGTCCACGTTACATCACCTCCAAACAGCAAACACCGGGAGCAAAATAGTGCACTTTTTACTTCACAGCCGCAAGGCCAATTTTTCCGTTAATACCATTCAGAATTAAAGCTATGAGTATATTCTTGTTGTTGCTTATGCCTGCCGGAGATATTAGAATATCAGGTGCTGAACGGCCTCTTTTCTTAACTGTACCTTTCTCATGGAGAGACAGCTATTGAAGTTCATTTACAGTCACAGAACGTATTTGGGGATACAAAGGCCATGGTTAAACACTCACAGAGTAAAAAAGAATACCTTCCGCCAGCACTGTGGGAGTGATAGTGCTCTATTTCCCTCGCAGCTGCAACAGCTTTTAAACACCACACACACGCAGTAAAACAAACGCACCTTCCAGCAGCATGCCAGGGTTGGCACTGCAGGAGCGACAGTGCTATGTGGGCATGCGCACAACAGTCAAACACCATGCTGCTGGAACTGTGAAGCAGCACAGTTCCATGATGTGCTCATTAGAAATTTCTCCATAAATTTATTAGCACAGTTCAATTGGAATAGGGAATATTAAAAATATATTATTATTGCTTTATTCTCTGGGCCCTGTTAATGTATGCAGGAATGCAAAACATGCAACAATACAAGTAAACTGCAATTAACATTTATTCCCCAGTGATGTAATAATTAATAATATGAGTAATTCGGCACCTAAGTTTAGATATGTGTTTTCTCAGTCATATTGGCGCTCAACTGGTTGCTTAGCAACTTTGCAGGCCACGCCCTGCTCTGAGGGAGGTAGAGAGGACAAGTCTTCTCTCTCTCGTGAGAGGAGAGTCAGTCGGCGCATATTTCTAGCGGGCTGCCTTGCCGTGTTGTAACAGCTGTTGTTATTCGTGTTTTTCATCAAAACCTGTTAGTAGATAGTCTTTTGTTCATTATAATCTTTAACCCCTTGTATAAAGAAAGCTGGAATCTGGGAGGACTTAAGTGGGACCTGGAAGGGGTGAGTTCCCTATTTAAGGAATGTGTTTCTGTTGACTCGTTCTCACTTTTCCGGAAACCAGCATCCAGCCATCATGGCGAACTTTTGTGTTACTTCACATGATGCAACTGCGTGTCGGTAATTCGCCGTCCATTGTTCTTCTTGCTTGTGCTTTCAGAAGGTATGTAGGATGTATTTTAATCGTGTTAATCATGTTGCATCCATTATTTGGTTTAGTTAAGGTAGACTGCTTAGTATGATTCCTTTCATTTGGGCTTGCTGACCATGTGTCGTCATAACCATAAAGTCATTTTAGGCCTTCAGTGACCTATCTTTCTGGGGCGGGATCTTATATGATGTTTTATATTTTAGTTAATCTTTCAGCACATTGTATGGGTATTTCATTTATTTATTTATTTTGTGTTGAGAATTTAGTTTGGTTGCTCATTTAATTTTAATTTTCCATCTTCCTGTGAGTTGTGTCTAGGCTTTCCTTGCCGGCCTGGTCAGCATGTAGGTCCCTTAGTGTATGTTATTTTCTCCTTCATTTTTCACCCCTTGTGTGCAGTCTGTCATGCGCTATCCTACGTTGCACTGTATTTCAGAAATTTATTTTTGTGTTTCCGGAAATTGAGCCGACCTTATCCCACTACTGGGGATAACATAGTATGGCGAGATCCACGGGAGTGCCGGTACATTTAAAAAAAATATGATTAGGTTAGGTTAGCTGTGATTCATAATCAATATTAATTGTATTTTAAAATTAATGAAGGATGTTTATTATGATTTTAAGCAGCACTGCATGAACTAATTTGTATGAAGTAAGTTTATGTTGTCTGCAGATTAATTGCCTGAAAACCATTACTAATCAATTATTATTTTTTTAATCAATCAAAACTTGTGCTGCGTTTATTGTAATTTTAAGTAGCACTGCATGAACTAATTCGTATAAAGTAATTGCATGAACTGCATGAACTGAATGAACTGATTTGAAAATGTAATTTTTTTTTTTTACTAATCGTTATCTTTTCAGAAACTTAAAGGGTGGTGCCTCACACCACAACTCATAATTGTATAATAAGTTTCCATAACTAGATCCTGTTTTGTTCAACATTATTGTATATTTTAAATATTTTAATAACACACAATATTTAGCTTCCTGATAGTTTATTATTATAAACTACAATTCCCAAGGAGCCCTGCATTCACTTGCAGGTCTACTTGTTCAATTGTCCTAATTTCATTTTTCAGATCCTCTTCGTATGTGCCCAGTATCCATCTGTTAGTGTTCCAGCTCCAAGAAGAAGAAGAAGTAGTGGTATAATACCAAGATTTTCATATCTTTTTCATAAACTGGGGGATGGCTACTGAGTACTGACATTAGGCTTAAGGATTATATATTGCATAAAGAAAGTATAAAGAAAGAATTAAAAAAATAGGAGTCATTATATTAAATGTTATCGGTAATATCAAGTCGAAATAGGGGGTGTAGCAGTACCACAGTACCTATATGCAAGCCACCATGGTTCCTTTGTAAGCCTGTGTGCCATTTTCCTATCACTATGAGAGGAAATATTAATGATGAATAATACCCTCTTCTGAATGGGGTACACTGTGTCACAGTTTGTTTAGGCATTATACCACAAATCAGTAGTACCACCAATACTGTATGGGATATGGGAAAGGGTGTGTTGGGACAGGAAGTTGAATTAAGGGCCATAAAAGGCAACCATAAGGAGTTACTGAAAGCATGATGTCAATTTAGTTCATGAGTGTACCAAGGGAGACCTAGCAGAAAAAATAATACTCAGGTCCCCCAAATCAGAAGATAACAGATACAAATTGTAAGGGAAAACCACAATAGTTATCTAAATCATCCAAAAAATCCTGAAAGAATAAAAGAAAATGGAAGGAAAGATCATTAAATAAATGTTTACAATTTATTTATAAGAACTGTATAGAACCGGTATGTGTACAGGAGTGGCATGAAAAATTCGGCACCTTGACACAATTTTTTGAAACATATTTGAGATAAGTTAAAATCAATCAGAAATAAAAACACTTGTTGCTCCACTTACATAATATTAGGCAGGACCGGTTTCAAGGAAGATCAGCTTCCTTATCTTCAGCTGGATGTCGACTGGTGTGGTGCTGGGAGATCCAAGTCTGTAGTTGGCGCTGTGCTGCCATCTGTCTTCCCCAGGATCAAACTAAAAATCTCGTCGGCCAATGGTATATCAAAATTCATTGCCCTGTCTTTATTTTTTAAAATGAAAATCTTCTCCCATGTCATTAATTCTAAAGGTCTTTTAACATGTTTTAACAATTTTATGTTGTTATTAATGTGATGGTCACATGTATATGCATGAAAAGCTATGGCCGATTTTTCCGTGTGCATCCATCTGACGTTGTTCAAATGTTCTTTCATTCTAGCTTCAAGGTTTCTTCTGGTTTGTCCGATATATATACTGTGGCAATCTTTACAGTCAACTTGGTAAATGCCTGATAATTTGAGTTTGGGAACACTATTTCTTAATGGGTGGTTAAGTAGGTTCCTAAGGTTGAATTTATTTTGTGGAGCCAGTTTTATATTCACGTCCTTGAATACTTTCTCAAACCTGTAAAATACTTTCGGGTGGAAGGTGAATTTCCTATATATCGGCTTCTCATTATCATTGTTTGCTAAGGTGCAATTGTCTCTGATCATTTTTCTTTTTCTATGTTTAGAAATCATCTTATCGATGAATTCCATATTGAAGCCATTCTGTACAGCGACCTTCTTTATATGTATATATTCTTTCCTATATTCCACTTCTGATAATGGGATATATATCAGTCTGTGTATTAAGCTGTGAAATATAGCGAACTGGTGTGATCTTGGGTTGTAAACATTATATTTAATGTAGTTGTCAACGTGCGTGTCTTTCCTGTAAATTCCGAAATCCAATCTCCCCTCGTTCCTCATAATCTTCAGATCCAGAAATGGTAAGCTATTGTTTTGTTCTGTTTCCATCGTGAATTGGATGGCCTGGTCTTGTAAATTCAACAATTTTATTGAGTCATTCAAGAATTTCCGTGGGACAATCGCAAAAATGTCGTCCACGTATCTGTACCAATATTTAAAAATGTGTGGAAATGCTCTGGTAACCAATACTTCAAGGTGGCTCATATATAAATCCGCTAACATAGGCGATAATGGATTCCCCATAGCTAATCCTGTGGCCTGTTTGTAATAGTTATTATTGAAACAAAAGCTGTTTTGGCTAATACATAGGCCTATCAATAAATTATAACCTTCCATTTGCTCTTTGGTGAATTGGTTGAGTGCAAACCATTTATTCAGTAAGTCTGGTAGTTTTTCAGTCGGAATGCTAGTAAATAAAGCGCAAACATCAAATGAAACTAACATTTCATCTGTCCCAATATTAGCCAAAACAGCTTTTGTTTCAATAATAACTATTACAAACAGGCCACAGGATTAGCTATGGGGAATCCATTATCGCCTATGTTAGCGGATTTATATATGAGCCACCTTGAAGTATTGGTTACCAGAGCATTTCCACACATTTTTAAATATTGGTACAGATACGTGGACGACATTTTTGCGATTGTCCCACGGAAATTCTTGAATGACTCAATAAAATTGTTGAATTTACAAGACCAGGCCATCCAATTCACGATGGAAACAGAACAAAACAATAGCTTACCATTTCTGGATCTGAAGATTATGAGGAACGAGGGGAGATTGGATTTCGGAATTTACAGGAAAGACACGCACGTTGACAACTACATTAAATATAATGTTTACAACCCAAGATCACACCAGTTCGCTATATTTCACAGCTTAATACACAGACTGATATATATCCCATTATCAGAAGTGGAATATAGGAAAGAATATATACATATAAAGAAGGTCGCTGTACAGAATGGCTTCAATATGGAATTCATCGATAAGATGATTTCTAAACATAGAAAAAGAAAAATGATCAGAGACAATTGCACCTTAGCAAACAATGATAATGAGAAGCCGATATATAGGAAATTCACCTTCCACCCGAAAGTATTTTACAGGTTTGAGAAAGTATTCAAGGACGTGAATATAAAACTGGCTCCACAAAATAAATTCAACCTTAGGAACCTACTTAACCACCCATTAAGAAATAGTGTTCCCAAACTCAAATTATCAGGCATTTACCAAGTTGACTGTAAAGATTGCCACAGTATATATATCGGACAAACCAGAAGAAACCTTGAAGCTAGAATGAAAGAACATTTGAACAACGTCAGATGGATGCACACGGAAAAATCGGCCATAGCTTTTCATGCATATACATGTGACCATCACATTAATAACAACATAAAATTGTTAAAACATGTTAAAAGACCTTTAGAATTAATGACATGGGAGAAGATTTTCATTTTAAAAAATAAAGACAGGGCAATGAATTTTGATATACCATTGGCCGACGAGATTTTTAGTTTGATCCTGGGGAAGACAGATGGCAGCACAGCGCCAACTACAGACTTGGATCTCCCAGCACCACACCAGTCGACATCCAGCTGAAGATAAGGAAGCTGATCTTCCTTGAAACCGGTCCTGCCTAATATTATGTAAGTGGAGCAACAAGTGTTTTTATTTCTGATTGATTTTAACTTATTGACATGCTCTACTGTATACAAATTGCTTCATTTTGTTTTATTGTATTTGAGATAATCTGTAGAGGTCCATTAAATACACTATGCAGAAAGGACAATCTATTGAATGTTCAATTGATGACATAATGAAATACTCAGCAATTTTGATTTTGTCTGGATACATTCCAGTCAAGCACAGACGTATGTTCTGAGAAACATGTGCCCATTCCCATAATAAGCCTATTCTTGTTTCCTCCGCTATAACAAAAAATAGATTGTAATAGTAGACACATTTTATCATCTAAATGACAGTTTATCCTTTGATCCAACAGACAGAATTTACAAGATACATCGTTGAACAACCAAATACAAAGTTTCAAGAACTTTTTACTCCTGCAGGTGGTAAGTTCTCACTTGATGAAGCAATGGAGCCATATTATGGGCACCATTATACAAAGCAATTTATTCACGGCAAGCATGGGCGGTATGGATGCAAATTCTGGCGCCTGGCCACTCCAGAAGGATATCTCTGTAAATTTGAACCATACTCAGGTGCTCGTGAGAAAGAAGACTTAATTGGTTCAAGCACGACTCAAAGATTTTGCAAAGGATTAGGTCTATATGGCATATGGGAGCACAGTTTATATTGCTGGTGCCCGTCTTACGAGGGGTGTACGGAAATGATTTACAATAATTGCGCTGTTTTAAAAATAGGTTCTCTTGTAGGACGATAACCTGATACTAGTGCACCACGCAGATGCTAGATGGCAGTTGTGAACACAGTGTATAGTGAAAGAACAACACTTGTTTGTTGTCAAGTAAAGAAAGCCATGGACAATGGTGGAATGCATGGTTTTTGTGGAAGGAAGGAGACAAAACAGGAGATACGTATTAAAAGGTTGCGCAACGATATTAGAATCCCCTTTTCTATTAATCTTTAACCGAATACTTAGTTCTCAAATATTTCCAGATGTATGGAAAATCACTCAAATAACTCCTGTATTCAAAAGTGGTGAGAAAATAAAAGTAACGAATTACAGACCTATTGCTCTAATAAGTGCGCCAGCAAAAATTTTAGAACGGATTCTGTATGATAGAATATTTTATCATGTCAAACAATATATATCTGTTTTTCAACATGGTTTTTTTCCTCAAAGGTCGACTTTGACAAACTTAATGAACTTTATTCAAGACATATCAGAATCTCTAGATAAGAAGTGTAGGGTTGATGTTATCTACACTGATTTTGCAAAGGCATTTGATAAGTTAGATCATGATATTCTGATGGCTAAAATGTCTATGTTAGGTATTAATACGATGTTTTTGAAGCTGATAGCTTCTTACTTAAAAGACCGTAAACAATATGTTGTTTTTAATCATTGTCCTTCCTTTGTTTATGATGTAAATTCTGGTGTACCACAGGGCTCTAATTTAGGGCCACTTCTTTTCCTAATCTTTATAAATGATTTACCAGATATTGTTAAAAATTCTAAATGCTTATTGTTTGCAGATGACTTAAAAATATATAAAGAGATACGTTTATTATCAGATGAATTGGAATTACAATTAACAATAGACAAGCTTTTTGAATGGAGTATCCAAAACAATTTGGCGTTTAATGTTAGAAAATGCTATTTCATGAGTTTTCACAGATTTTCACTTCACCCGATTATTCAATACAGTATGAATTCGGAAACGTTAACAAGAATATTTACCATTAAAGATTTAGGATTAATTATTACGCATAATTTAAATTTTAGAAAGCATATTGATAAAATAATAGATGAAGCTTATGGACAGTTAGGATTTATTTTTCGTAATTCCAAAAATATTAAAGACGAACGTGTCTTACAATTACTTTATAATAGTTTTGTACGCAGTAAGTTAGAATATGCATCAGTTATATGGTCACCATTGTATAAAACTCATATTAATGACATAGAAAAAATTCAGAAGAGTTTTCTTCGATATATGTATTTTAAAAAATATGATAGATCTGCTTTATTTGATAGAATTTCTTATAATACTTTATTAAATGAATTTAAATTTGTTACTTTAATTGGTAGAAGGTTGGTAGCGCAACAGTTATTCTTATATAAAATTATCAATGGTAAAATTGATAGTAATGAACTTTTAAAACGTATTAAATTTAATGTAGTGCAATTAAATTTAAGGAATAGGGAATTGTTATATATTCCTGTCATTAAATCAAAAATATTAGAATGTTCATCTTTCATCCAAATGTGTAAACGATATAATTCTCTATCACTTCAAAATGCTCTTCTGGATTTTGACTTGTCAGTGAATCAGTACATAGGACTTCTTCATAAACTGTTATATGTTCCATATGATTTGGCTTAATTTTTAGATGGTCTTGTTAAATTAATTGTAGTTATTGTAAATCATTTATGTATTTTTTTTCTTTATCCTCGCACATTCGTTCATTTATTGTATTGTATTTTTTTATAGTGTAAAACATGTATTGGCGAAACTACGCCAACTGTAATTGGGATTTATTCCTGTAGTTGGCAGAATAAAATAAATAAATAAATAAATATTCATAAACGTTTAACCACAGTCTATGGTCAAGAAGCTCCTGCACGACAATGTGTGGCCACACAGCAGTAATGCAACAACTGCAAAGTTCACATCATTGTAGTACATTGTTGTGCCAAACCCACATTATTGTTGGATCTCACTCCATCTGATTATGCTCTATTCCAACAGCATGAAGGATGTACTGTGAGGGAAAAGGTTCAGCAACAACGAGGAATTGCAGGCAGCTGTCCACGAGTGGGTGCATAGTACCCCCAAACAATTGTTCCATGATGCAATAATGAAGTTGCCAGGAAGGTGGCAGTGGTGTATTGACATTGGTGGAGGGTATATTGAGAGATCCCGTGTATATTGATTCACGTTTATTCATAAATAAGGTACAAAAAAAAACTACTATTGTAAATAATTTCCAAACGCTCTGCACACCAGATACCGGTACCTAGTATTTCTAGAGTCCTATTTGCTCTACATTCCAATTCTCGTCTTGAGTCTACCTCAAACACCAAAAGTAGCAGACAGATAGCTCTATAGGGTTTTGCTAATTGTGGACCTTTATCCTCTCCTTTATGTAGATTAATTACCTTGCTTTGTTTCCATATATTCAGAAATGATTTTATTCCATCAGGACCTGGTGCTTTTTGTCTTTTCAGCGATTTGATGGTCAACTCTGGTGTTATAGGCTCAAAAGTATTGTCAGTATGGTAAGGTTTATTCATTTCCCTCCTTAGAAAAGTGTGTCCAGGATCATTACTGTGAGTGCAGTCATCCGGAAGCAAGACATTGAAAAGGAGTTCATTAGATTTCTTCCAATTTGTAGTACGAGAACCATCACCCTTGCATAGTGTCGAAAATGTGGTAGGAGGTATAATTTTGACAGCAGAAATTTTGAAAGGTATTCTGCAGGGATTTGCAGAAAGCTGTTCGTGATGATACTAGTATTTTTTATGTTAGTGATACAGTTGATGGATTATTATCATATATGCATGAAGATCTCAAAATCCTAACAAAATGGTTAGGTCAAAATAAATTATCATTAAATACCCAAAAGACAGCATACATGGTCTTTCATAAGCCAAACACACACTTAGGTATTTCTAAACAGTTAGTAAATGACAATAAGCACATAAAGCGAGTAACGGATACTAAATTTTTAGGCCTAACTATAGACCTACATTTAACTTGGAAAGGACACATCAACAATATATGTAGCAAAATTTCTCCAGTTATAGGGATATTTAGGCGAATAAGGGGAATATTGTCAACTTCTGGCTTGAGATCCTTATATTACTCACTAATACAGTCTCACATAACTTACATGTTATTTATCTGGGGTCGTTTTCATAAAACGGATCTTCAACCATTAAGAGTACTTCAGAATAGAGCAATCAGAATTTTACTAGGTGGACATTATTTGACACCAACTCACATTCTTTATGAACAATCGAAAATCTTGCCGTTTGGCACCTTAGTTAAAGTAAATGCCATTACATATATGCACAGAGTAGTACATGGTAACATCCACAGTAATTTTCCAATAGAATATAACAAAGACATTCATAACTATGAAACAAGGCAAAAACAGAACATATACCTCACACATTCTTCAACTGTAACTTATGGGACAAAGGGATTAAAATATTATTTGATCAAAACATATAATGAATTACTACAGGAACAAAAGAATATCTTAAATTATAACAAATTTAAATCACAAATAAAACTCTTTTTAAAATCTAAGATTAATTAAGTTCTTTGATATAGTAATAAATAGATACTGTATATTGATCACTATTAGACTATGTAACTATGTTTCCCTTCATCATCTATCATTTCACTTCACTCTTAAAATCAAATCATTTTGTTTTATGTTCCTATATTCTGTACCTTCTGTACCTCTTGTACCTCTTGTATATAATGCACCTCTTGTATATTTATAAGTTATTTGTAATTGCAAATTTATGTACCACAATGCATGTCATGTTGTATATAGCCCCTTAGGGTAAGCTTTGCTCGTTGGGGTTTTCTTACAATAAATAAATAAAATAAAATAAAATAAAAATAGACAAACCTCTCCCAACTCCTCAGTTGCAGTTGTTGGAGTTCATTTTGAAATTTCTTTTTTTTTCCCCTATATTCATGTAGGAGTACTTGCTTCTGGATAATGTCACTCTTGGTAAATTCTCCTAGCTTTCCTTGTATGTATGTATGTATGTTTATTCATCCTCTGATCATTTTACATGATATAGGACACGTCAGTTTCTTACATGACTATATTAATTATTAAATAACATAATTACTAAAGTATACAATGCTAGTTCTTAAATTAAAGTTGCAAATGCTGATAAATTACCTATAAGTTAAAATTAATATTTACAAAGTGCTTATATCTACTAACTTATTTTATATCTAGTAACACAATTTACTTATATCTAACAGTTTCAAAAAATTCATCTAAGCTATAAAAACAGTGCTCTATTAGAAACATTTTTACACAAGATTTGAATTGATGCAGTACAGAGATTTCCTTTAGATGTTGTGGTAGGCCATTATAAAGCTGGAGGCCAGTATAGATAAAACTCTTTTCAAACAAGCTTGTGTTATGCGGAATTATCCTAAGTTCTTCTCTGTTTCTTGTGTTATGGGAGTGAACTTGTGAGTTGATGGTATACATGTTTAAATTTGATTTGACAAATGTCACTATTTCGTAGATATAAATACAAGGCAGAGGCAATATATTTAGATCTTTGAAAAGTTTTCTGCAACTGGTTGTTTTCTTTTGTTTTAACATAGACCGAATAGCTCTTTTCTGTAGCTTGAAGATAGTTTGAGCTCCTGCTGTATTTCCCCAAAATATTAATCCCCATGATAATACCGAATGAAAGTATGCATAATATATAGGGAGGACGTTTTCTACATTCATAACTTTTGAGGCTGTAAACAGTGCAAAGCATATTTTACTGAGTTTTTCTGCTGTTTTTTTAATTTGAAGAGACCATTTTAGATTTTCGTCAACCCACAATCCCAAAAACTTAGTACTTTCATTGTATGTTACACTATTGTCCCCAAATGTTATTGCTGGATGCACAGTGTTAATGTTCTGTATATGGCGAAACGATATTGCTATGGTCTTTTTTGTGTTTATTACTAATTTGTTTTGTGCAAACCATTCAAGTAACTGATTTACTGTCATTTCTAGATTTGACTGCAGAGAAATTGAGTTTAGACCTGTAATAAAAATACTAGTATCATCAGCAAAAAAGGTTGGATTTCCATTATTCTGTCTCCTCAGAGTTGGTTCTACCTCAACGACATAATTCGGTTTTGAATCTTGCTAGGAATTTTGTTTTATATTGTTCTAGGTTCATTTCCTCATAAAAGTTTTGGTGGTATGCGAAATTTGTTACCTCTTCACTGGTTACAGTAGTTGGGATGTTGTACAGAATTAAATGAGGTCTCTTCTTTTTTGGTAGTTCCACTTTTATTTCAACAATATTTTCTGTTTTTTTCTGGATCTTTTCTATATCTTCCTCAGGATTGGTTTCTATTGTTACTGACCTAGGTGTTGTTTTAATATTTTTATTTTTATTCTTTTTCAATAGGGTTGATTATTTTTTAAGTTTTTACTGTAGACTTCTTGGGTGTTCGTTGGTTTATGATATGATAAAGACAACATGGTTTTTGTTGCTTCGCTATTATTAAGGCACATTCCAAAAATTTATCTTTACCTGCTGGAGTCGTGAAGCTGATATTTTTGCTTCTTTGGGCAAGACCTATTTGATAAATGTGTTCATTTCCATTATACAGGAATTAGCGTCTATGTTCGGGAGGTTGGAGGCTCTTTAAGGGGTCTAATTTGCTAATACCAAATACAATAGAGACCAATACAGGACATTTTGCGATATATTGGGGGACAGTGTCGTGAGCACCATCTATCAACCCAACCTGGCGACAACTACTGAATGCAGTTGCTGACAAGTGTCGGACCAATTGCAGTAGCAATTTATTAAATTGCGTGTTTCCTAATGTGTTATCCATTATAACCCAGTGCTTAGATTATTGATGAACATTTTATAATTATGGCAGGGTTAGGGAAAATCTGTGCAGTATTCGGGTGCTATAATTATGAAATTCAGAAGAACTCACGTTCCTTCTTCACATTTCCACGTGATAAGAACCGGTGAATATTTCTGTTTATCTTTACAGAGTCAATTAATAAATAGTGTAATTCTTAAAGCATATTATTATACAACAATATACAACATAATATGTGTGATAATAGGTGTTTTATGACTGGAATCTTGGTTTGAAAAAATGGGTCAAGCATATCTGGATTTTACCACTTCTACTTTACAGGGTGGACCGCTCGAATGCCCCTAATTTCAATTGTATGTGACAGGTGAACGATTGAAGATAGAAACTTACAACAACGATTATGTGAAAGAAAAACTCAACAAGTTTCGAATTCTGTCGGTAGATGGTGCAATGATACGGTTTTCATTCTTAGATTTTATAGCTTATCAAAATGGCGACACCGCAGATAAAAGCTCAAACTGTTTTGTGGTATGCGGAGTTTAAATCAATTGTTAGAGTTCAGAGGGAGTTTCGGCGAGTCTTTAACCATGATGCTCCAACTGCTTAAAGCATAAAGAAGTGGTACGATACATTTTTAACTACTGGAACTGTGTTAAAGAAGCATGGTGGTGGTCGCAGAGCATCCAACGAAATGGTTGCAAATGTTCAAGCCGCATATGAGCGAAGCCCACAGAAGTCATTAAGAAGAGCTTCGCGGGAACTTCAGGTACCAAAATCCACATTGCAACGAATTGTCCACAAACGTCTCAAACTGTATGCCTACAAAGTGCAGGTAATGCAACGTCTTGAGCCGAATGACAAGCCCAAACGAGTGGAATTCGCCAATACAGTGCTAAACCGTCTCGGTGTTGATCCTGATTTCATGTCCAAGATTTTCTTCTCGGATGAAGCCACTTTCCATGTATCAGGCAAGGTAAACCGGCATAATGTGCGGATCTGGGGATCGCAGAATCCTCACGCCACACAATAGCACGTTCGTGACAGTCCCAAGTTGAATGTTTGGTGCAGTTTGTCGCAGAATAAAGTCATTGGACCATTTTTCTTCGCCGAGAAAACTGTCCGTGGTACCACATATCTTGACATGCTGGAGCAGTTCTTCTTTCCACAAATTGAACAACTGCAGCCTAACATCCTTTTCCAACAAGATGGCGCTCCTCCTCACTGGTTCAATGAAGTTCGTATGACTTTGGACAACATTTTTCCTGGCCGTTGGATTGGTAGGGGAGGACCGATCGCATGGCCCTCGAGATCTCCTGATCTAACCCCACTTGATTTCTTTCTTTGGGGCTACGTCAAAGATAAAGTTTACGCCACCCCAGTCAATGACCTTCGTGATCTTCGGGAGCGCATCATAGAGGCTATTGAGAGCATTTCAGAAGACATACTCCAACGTACTTGGCAAGAAATTGTTCATCGGCTTGATATCGTCACAGTGACTGCTGGAGCTCACATAGAGATGTGGTGACGTGGATATCAAAACTTGTTGAGTTTTTCTTTCATATAAGTTGTTGTAAGTTTCTATCTTCAATCGTTCACCCGTCACATACAATTAAAATTAGGGACATTCGAGCGGTCCACCCTGTATATTAATGACCTAAAAATTCACTCCACTCATATAAAGTCAACTCTTTTTGCTGATGATATGAGCATCTTTTTAACAGGAGAAAACGTCATTGCCACAGAACAAAACATAAAAGAGGCAATAGATAAATTAATTAAGTGGTTTGATACAAATAGACTAATTGTTAGCAAAGAAAATACTGTAGCAATCCCCTTTAAACTAGTTCACAGCAAAAACGTGGATTTTCCCAGAATCCCAAACCAGGATAGTTCAGTTAGTTATGTAAATGAATCCAAATTTCTAGCTGTTTGGGTAGATCAATATCTGAACTGGCATAAACACATATATATACTGTCAAAAAAATTGAGCAAAACATGCTTTACCCTGCGGTCAATAGAAAGAATATCAAAGCTAAACTCTGCTCGTACCCTTTATTATGCCCATTTTCATTCCCTTATAACACACGGTATAATTTTCTGGGGTAACTCATCTAACAGCATCTTTATATTCAAACTTTAAAAGAGGGCATTGCAAATAATCATGCGATCAAATAAGGGAACAAGCTGCAGAAATTTTTTCAAGGAATTAGGGATTTTAACTTTAAGCCTACCTAGAATTTACATCTTAGAGACAATTACATACGTAAAAGGCAACCTTAATGCGTTTCAAAAGAATTCAAGTGTCCACTCACACAACTCAAGGAATAGGAATAATTTGTCTTCCATTCCACACAGCACTAGTCTTTATGAAAATAGTTTCACATACACTGGTCTCAAATTATATAATGCATTACCCCAGTACATAAAAGAGATATCTGCTCCAATTAAATTAAAAAAACAAACAAACAAACAAACAAACAAACTAGTTCACTTCTTCATTACAGGAAGAAAACTGACTGCTCACCAGGTAGCGTCTATGGGCCTCAAGGAGAAAGTGAAAGTTCTGAAATCAATGAAGTAGTGATGGCAGCATGAAACGAATGGACCAATATGGCCTCGTATAGAGCACAGTGTTGACAGTGTTGACTTGTTGTAGTATAGTGACTATAGATTTCCATGTTTTTGTGTTTTTGTTAGACAGGTGCTGAATTATTCTGGTTAAGTATCTTGTAACTCGTGTTATATAATTTATCTTAGTCTTTCTTTACAGTTACAATCATTCAATATTCTTGCATTATTTTATAACTCAATTATTTTAATATTAATATTGTTATCGCTTTTAATATTTAGTACATTATTGCTTTCATCGTTGAAAAACAGAATAACTCAACACCTTGGTAGCTTACAACTATGTAAATATTAAAATGTTCTATTAATATTATGTTTAGACTCTAAGCATTGTATAATTTATAAAGCCTGTAGGTTCTATTCAAACTGTTGTTAAACCTTTGTTATATTCTTACTGTAACTTTTTTGTCGTGTCCCATAACTTGAATATGTTCTGATGGACTAATAAATCTATTCTATTCTATATACTGCCAAACTGGGATAATTGTCATCCTGGCGCTGATTGCTTAGCGGAGAAAACTCGTTCTCATATAGCATACATAAATTTTTAAATGCCAAGAGCAATATTTTCAGCGGAGCCTCTATTGCTTGGTAATTAACTTTAAAGTTGAGATTAGTTTAAACTTAGTTTTATACAGTGAAACACATAACCTTCTTTTCAAAGAAAGGGCAATAAATAAATTTTATAGGATGACAGTAATTAAAATTTTTGGAACATGTCTTGAAATGAATGAAAAACATACAGAAATCTTATTAAATGAAGTACGCTCCCCGAATAAATTACTCTGGCTGTTGTTGCCAATGAAAAACAAAATACGTTCGACTTCAACTGATCACAGCTGATATCGCATTGCCTCATGATGTTTTGCCACAGATATACTGGCATATCATTAGTCAATAAATGTTGAATGTCATGTCACTTCGTAAAGTGCTTCAGTTTCTCTGCAGCAAACTAAAGTGTAAAAGAAGAATCGTCATGACAGTCCATGCAACAAACCCATAAAGCCAGATCTGACTTTTCTTTACTGCTTGCGATCGTAAGGTGATGCTGCAGCAACTATAAATTGCTTTATGTTCGCTTAAAAAAGAATGCCAAGTTCACTGACACTACAGTGACTGCCAGCAAGTAGATGGAAACAAAGTTGCCAAATTCTCAATTTGATACATTTTGATTACTACAGAGTATTGATTACTAAAATGTAATGATTACAATTTTATTTCCAGAAGTAAATTACGAGTAGAAACTATATTTTTAAAAAATGATTACAAGTAAGTGGGACCAAAAAAGGAATTGTCACTGTAATTCAAGTACTTTTACTAAATTTCTTCCTATCAGTGAGTGAAGTGTAGACTATGGAAAGACAATTGCAATAATTTTATTAGTCATTTCAGAAAGGGCACTATTCCAAAATTGCCAAAAGTACATTTTCACTATAGAAAAGCTTCTGTAACTTATTCTGTAACATATCTGTTTAGAAAGGAATTTATTCCAGCCATCCTTGTGGACACAATGATCACAGCAATTCACACTTCACTTTAGAAAGCCCTTTATTCCTGGGAAAAAGCCTTTTCTATATGCTATGCTCCTAGTGGCAGTTTCTTTAATCCTTTGAGCGCCAAATGGTAGAGTGGCAATCTTTCCTTTAAGTGGCAGATATGAACAGATTGGCTTGGCTGACCCTCTATCAACTCTAAATAATCACATGGTTAACCCATTTTTGTAACATCCTATAGTGGTGGAATGCAAACCCTTATAATCTTCTAAGCTCTGTGCATTGACAGACAGGCAGGTGATGGTAAATGCTGCCCCTTTCTATTTTCATGACAACAAAATACAATGAATGACCATTTACTCAGTTTATGTTTGAATATGGTACAGTTCACACAAAATGACAAGTGGCTCTCATGACTTTTTTCCTTTAGGGGATGACAAATAGTTATTGCAGCATTTAGACAGTAGTGAAGTGTTATCGGATAGTGATAGCAGCGATGATGATGATGATGTAATCCCTGGCAAGCTCCCAGGTTATCCACCTCGCAACATTAACAGTGTTTCTAAGATTATGAAGGTAAACATAATCTATCGTGAAAAATGATAATATGTACAGTTTAACAGAAATGTTCTGGAACAGTATTTCATGGCTCTAAAATGATAAATAAATCTTCTCTTCAGCTTTTTAAGTGAGTACCCTGGCTTAAAATTGTGGTTTCTTGCTGGTACTCTTTAGCACAGGCTGTACTTTTAATAAATTAAACAAATCTAGAATAGTAGTGCATGTTATTTGTTTTAGACAAAGCATTCTTTAATTTCAAGCATATCATTTTCATCACATGCATTTTGAATACCAAATTTTAGAAGTGAAAGTATGAAAATAATATTTTTGTTACACAAATATTGATTTTGATGGTAGGCTATATTTTAAAGTAAACATTAAGTTATTATATTTATTAATAATATAAACAAATAATACGCTACATTGGTGTATTTATCAAAAAGCTTTCATGAATTTAAGGAGCTAGTGGGTAATATTTCACCTTATACCCTCAAAATGATATCGATAAACCAAGATAAGCAGTAGCCTTTAGATATTTATTGTTAATATAGTGTAACCAATTCTGAGCTGTGAATCATACTAAAAAATACACATGCTATAAATTACATATATTTACATAATCAATAAAAAATACCTATTTACATTCTCATAAAATCAAGTATTTTACAAATTCATTAAAATGTCTATTTACATTCAAAACATACACTTTTTTTTTTTTTTTTTATAAGTGTGCTGCAATTACTAATAGTAGTATTTAGTCATTCATGTGAATAATCTGTTAAAAACAGTAGTTATTATTGAATATAAAATTATTTTAGATTGTTGTATTTATTTTAACTGCTAACTGCAGTAGTCACGTTGGTAAAATTCAAATTATTAATGTAGAAGTACTATTGTTCTAGTAGTATGATTACAGTATACTGTATACAGAAAATTATATACTACATCTGTATATACTGTATATACTGTAGTATGATTACAGTATACTGTATACAGAAAATTTTATACTCCATCTGTATATACTGTAATCATACTACTAGAACAATAGTACTTCTACATTAATAATTTGAATTTTACCGTGACTACTGCAGTTAGCAGTTAAAATAAATACTACAATCTAAAATAATTTTATATTCAATAATAACTTCTGTTTTTAACAGATTACACACATGTATGACTAAATACTACTATTAGTAATTGCAGCACACATCAACAAGATAAAAAGTGTATGTTTTGAATGTAAATAGACATTTTAATGAATTTGTAAAATACTTGATTTTATGACAATGTAAATAGGTATTTTTATTGATTATGTAAATATGTGTAATTTTTAGCATGTGTATTTTTAAATATGATTCACAGCTCAGAATTGGTTACACTATACTAACAATAAATATCTAAGGCTATTGCTGATCTTGGTTTATCGATATTATTTTGAGGGTATAAAGCGAAATATTACCCACTAGCTCCTTAATTACTGCATCCCTCAAAGAAAAAAAATGAAATTTATTAATTTAATTAATTTATCTATTAAGTATCGTTACTTATACACATTTTTCTGTAATGCATCTTTTACACTCAAAACCACTTGGCACTTTATGCCGGTAAAGAGTGGCAGGCTGCTGGCATTTTACAGCTGACTTCGGGAATACCAGCGAATCGGCTCATGGCATGCAAAGGGTTAATCTGCTGTAGGCCTACACCAGCTGTTACAACAGCAAAAAAAAGGGAAAATATTTTGCGAGCACTAGTGGATACAGGGAAACTTCAGAAAGTGAAACAGTTCTTTCCTATCAAGGGCCACTCTTTCAGTTCTTATGACAAAGATTTTTCTCTGATGGAAATGCAGTAAAAAGGGTTAATCGTATATACACAGTGAAAGAATATTGTGACTGATCATTCATGCTGCAAAAAGCAGGCAATTTACAGTGAAAAAGATATTTCGAAATGGTGGCCAAAATTCTATGTGAATGGAGGGTTGTCTCTTGAGTCAAGAGGTGGAGGTGTTCTGCCATTCGCTAAAATGCACTTTCATCCAACAGCTTTCATGTATTTTGAGTACTGATGTAAAAATCATCAGATTATAGCACCTCCTTACATAGGAGAATTCATGAAGCATATTTTTGAGTTGCAATTTCATGCAACTCCATTCGGCTCCTATTAACTAGGTTATATCATGACCAATTATATACAAGTTTTGAAAATATATAAAAGTTTGTGTCTTGCGTTGTGTCTTACTGATATACAACCCCGAAGAATATAAATCTTTCTATGAAGCAATACTCTCTTGGTCTGTTTGTGAAAAAAGTCCAGCTATGTACATTGGAAATATGAAATAACACCGATTGAAATTTTTAAACCAACACGGTTTCGTCCCCTCCACAAGTCTGACATGACGACCATAGGTGGTTAACAATGCAAGGATCGAATAATTTATTGCCTGTACAAATATTTTCCCTTGACAGTACATTGGGAAAGCAATTGCGATATAAACATTTTTACAATAAAACAATTTTATTTATAGTTTTATGTTATGGAAGGAATAGCTTCCACATTGCACGCACAGCCTATGTGACATGTACACATGATGGTTTCGAAACAAATAACAGGAATAAGAACTTTAAAAATAAAACAGTTCCTCTAGAGAAGAAGAATTCTGGATTGTCCCCATAACGTTGCAGCATTGCCACGTTGTATAGCAATACCTATACGCTGCCGAAGATAATCTGTGGCGCGAGGATCGTGCGTAATGCTCTTCAAGATGTTCCCAATGTCTTTCACTAAATCATTGGCTTCTGCACACCAAGGGCCAAAGGTTTCCACTGCGAACACTGTAAATAAGTAGTTATTGGTGATACCCCGGTATTTATGCTGTTTTAGCTTAACTGCTGCTTCTGCAGCGGAACCGGCAAGTTTAGATGTCATTGATAAGTGGGAACCAGCCAATGTGTCGACACAAGTGGCATCCCATAGCAGTGATTTACCATTCCTCCAAGGTATAATAGACAGCCCATCAGGGCGTTTGCCATCAGTGCGGCTGATTCCAGTTGGTTCTAGAATTGAAGGAATGCCTGCTGAGGATAAGGCACGTTTCAGGATGTCATTAAGGATGAAATGTCTTGAAATTCTTCCTGCATTCTTCCTACAGCTTAAACCATGGTAACCATACTGATCTTTAGTGACACCGCAAACACATTTATGATGTTGGTAAATTTTAGAGCCTAGTCTCAAGGCTACCGCAATCCGAAAGCTCATGTTATCCATAAAGGTGCCAATGTTTGTAGATGGTATGGCGATAAGCCATGAACTAGCTTCTTTTTCTTGGATAGCAAGAATGCGTGCTTGATCCGTAGCTGAAACGCAAGATGAAACCAGCGACCCGTGGATGCATGCAGCGTTTATTAAATCCCAGTTGCGTTGGACTTCAAGATGATCTTGAGGGACATTTAGGTTATTTAAAGTAGCCCATTCTTGTAGTGCCTCTGGCAGATGGCTCAAACCGATTTCATCACCGTGTTTTATAATTTCAGACTTGACGAAATTTAGAACACCATGGGCCGAAGCAATAAAGGCTGGGAGGCATGTGTCACGTGCGGAACGAATGCCAAGACCACCAAACTTGAGTGGTCAACTTGCTAGAGTCCAATTACTGTCTTCCAATTGAATGTTTAAAATAGATTCCAAACTATTTCTGAACAATCTGTCAATCTCCATAAGAAGTGAAGGAAAATACCATAGAGGAGTTGTTCTCATGAAGTAATGCAATTTAGGTATTGAAAAACAATTTGTTAATAAGAAACATGCAGTGTGAGAGTGAAGAGATGTTAGGTTGATTTTGTTTATATTTTCAACATGTATGAAAAAGTCATTCATTAAATTGCAATAACTGTCCCTATTAGTATAGATATGTGTTTTTTATGTCAATTCAGAAAAAATAACAATAAACCATATGTGTTGGAAGCAAACCATGACACATTTACGTCTTTTAATATTCATTTCATTGAAGAATGGGCTTTATTCCAAATTTTATAACCCCATTTTCAAGTAGAAGATGCACTTGGGCTAAGGTTAATATATTGTCTAACATTTATCTTCCTATCAAGTTATTTTTGGTGAAGTTATATTATACAAATTTATACAGTTATAAGGTAAAACGTATTTCTTGATTCCTGAAAAATTATAGTTTTGGAATAAGGTCCTTTATAAACTGTCTGATTCAACTATCTGATATTACGAATATGGTATGTGAGTCTCAGACACATTGCTAGTATTCAGTGGAAAGAAAAACAAATAATTTGATCAGAAAATTTTTCTCCACATTACCTTGCATACAAAATACTGCTACTAAGAGGAAGGTAAGAGTACTAGTACTGAAGTCTCTTATCCGAACAATCCCATACAAGCATCCCATGCGGTACAATAGTCCAAAGCAAGCTGCTATGATCATCATAAACAATAATACCATCATCCAAAGTCTCCATGTGAACGGTGCTAAGAATGCATTCCATTTCATGTCATATGTTTCTGGCTGTCGTATCATTAGGTAGGTTCTGAAATAAAAGAAGGACTTTCATTAATTTTCTTTTATCAGACTCACTTGAACTCTTCCCCTTCACTTGCTCATTTTCTCTCTCCCCTTCCCTTTCACAATTTCGTTTCTTCTTACTTAGTCCCCCTTGCTCACTTACTCATTACTTGCTTGCACCTACATTCACAAACACACAAGTGCGCACACACACAGTAACAAGGCAGCCTTACCTAGCATTTTTTTTTTTAAATTGTAATGTAGTATGCAATGTGGTAATTTATGTTGATAGGGAAATACATAACCAGCTCTGCTGACCTTTTATATAAGTGAAGATAGTGCTAACCCTAGTTTTGTAAAAGTTGAGATTGTTGCACTATTTATATTTGGTTTGAGCATAGACTAATTCTGTCAATAATGCTTGTTAGTAATATAATATGTACCAAAAGAAAGATAAATACAGGGTCTTTATTATAAGTTGAGACGGGGCGACCGGTGTTTTCACTCTCCGCTACGGAGTCCGCATTAGCCGCGGGCGGCTATTATTATTATTATTATTATTATTATTATTATTATTATTATTATTGTGACTATTATGGCAACTAAATTAATCATTTTAGACTACTCATTAGACAGAGAAGAGCCAAAGTGTTGCCAACCTTTGGGATGCGAAATCGTGACCATTGGTTATACCTTAGAAGTGATGCAGTTACTGTTAACGAAGAAGATTCGACCTACAATATTGCAAAACTCATGTTCATCTGCTGGACACCCCTAGGCAGCAAAGCAATGAACTTCCAGAATATTGGATCAGCCTTACCTGGTATGCAGGCACAAGATAACTCAGCACAACAGATGACAAGAGTAAACATGAAGGACATGTGAACCTCTCAAGATAATGCCAGCAAGGATGTCACCATGCATATGTTTCAGGTTGCTACATGTAATAGTGATGATGCAATTGAACCACTAGTTCCTAGTGCTAGCAATCATATCACTTCAACTTAAAATATTACTGCCAGCGCTCTATAAGTTATATCAAATCCCAGTGGTGGTCTATTATCATTATCAATTCATAATCTAAACCAATGGTTTGACCTTTGAAGCTGGTGTACTAAAAATAAACTATGAGAGGGTTCCTGTAGGTCTACCATATAGTATGAGATGCAAAGGGATGCAAAAGCACTTAAAATTGGATTCATTAATATCGAAGGAATTAAAAGCAAGATCGCAAATTACAAATTATTCCATTTTTAAAATTAAATTGACTATCTATGCCTTGCTTACACATGACTCTCACTAAACGAATCTATTGATGTGGATGGTTTTATAACATATGTCAAATCAAAGTCAAAACATAAAAGACCTGGTGAAATGCAGCAGGATTAATTATTTTAATTAAGAAATTACTGAGTAAATGTGATAAGAAATTTATACCAAGAAGGATTAACACAAGAAACGTAGATCTAACTATTAGCTGTGCTTACCAGTAGCGGCTTATGGCTCAAAACGAGGGTGTGCTGCAAATACCATTTCATACAGCAAACTTAAAATATTTTTAAAAATTATTAATAGGCCTATCTAAACTGCTCGTCTCTTAATCCATCTCTGGGAACTCTCATGCGATTTTCTCTGCCCTAATTATTTTTTTGCTAATATCTCTTGTCTCGTTGAACGTTGTGTGAGTTGTGTGACGAGAGAAAATAGCAATAATAACAATAATAATAATGATAATAATATATTCCACAATTCATTAAATATAATCGTGATGATGATGATGATTATGTTTATGATGATGATGGTGATGATGATGGCTATGGTGATAATAGCCTAATAATAATAATAATAATAGTAATAACTTTTTTTTATTAAGGAATATTCCACAATACAATGGTTTTCCTTCATCCCACAACAATATTTTGCCTCCGTAAGTCCCTGTCCATAGCATCTTCTTCACTTAATCTTTTTCTCACCATACTCCTTTTCACCCCATCAATCCAGCACTCTTTGGGCTTCCCTCTTCTTCTTTTTCCTTCTACTTTCCATTTCTAATACCATTAATTTGTTTGCTTGTTGTCTACTTAATAATAATAAAGTAAAGTGTTCCCTATTACAGACCATGGAGGCCCAGAGGGTTCCAGGAGGTTGAGGCTCCCAGATTTTTAGACATCGGCACATGAAGGTGGTAAGGTTGTCAGCCTTCTGCACCGGCCGCCTTTACCCCCAGGATTTCTCCTGGTATAGTCACCGCTTTTAAAGGATCCTCAGGCGGCAACCCTCTAATTTAGTATCTCAACCCCAACCCTGACCAAACCCTCCATAAACACCCCATAAACATCTTGGGGTTGAAAAGCCGAAATGGAAGGAAGGAAAATGTTGGCGCGTGCCTAAGCATAAGATGCGCATTGTTGCGCATTGTTTAAAAACCTTGCAGCTGATTTCCACAAATCTGGAGAAACAACACAAGTGACATTGCAACAAGGCCTGACCTGGTGGCAGGGACCACCGCATTTGTTTAGGGGTGGGTAGACCCTAATAATCTTTTCCAGATGAGGTAAGTGGTCCGACTTAAAAGCGTTTAGGGGTGGGTAGACCCTAATAATCTTTTCCAGATGAGGGGAGTGGTCCGACTTAAAAGCGTTCCGCTCGCTTTGTAGCCGAGTGGGGTTCGTTTGGGCGCGAAGACTATACTCATTTCTGTTAGAGGCTGAGTCAACCCCAGGGCCATAGTGCTACCAGAAGGATTAGGCCAATTGAAAAACTCCAACGACCTCATCGGGGATCGAACCCGCGACCTTCTGGTTTGTAGCGCAACGCCTCAACCACTACGCTACGGCGTACAACACTTAATAATAATACTTAATAACAATACTAATACTTAATAATAATAATAATACTTAATAATAATAATAATAATAATAATAATAATAATAATAATAATAATAATAACAACAATAATAATAACAGCAACAATGAAAATGTTATTTTATGTCTTACTTCACATTTAATAGTGGCACTGTGAAACTGACTGCTTCCAATCTATCTGACGTCATGAGAAATGCCACATTAGTCACCTCCACTTCTCCCCTTTGAAGCATCCCAATTACTCCAGTCCATGACCCATTCTGCAACCTCCCACCAAATGAGTTGTCTACAGGATTCAGATATTGTGTACTGTAAGATCAAAATTCCTAATATTTTAGCAAATTATTGACCTACATAATATCTCTGTACACTGTACCTTAGTGTGATCTCAAAGAATACATAAACTATAGGGGAGAATGTGGAGGGATGGAACATTTTTTTGCTTTACATTTTTTCGGGGGTGTTGATAAAGGCAACAATTAATAGTATTTCTGGAAACTGCTTGTTTCAGACCACTAATATGTTACATAAAAGAATACATATTTTAATTAGCTTGCAAATAGATAACCATTTATAAAATTATGAAGTGTCCCATCCCTCCTACCTGATGGTTCACATGGGACACTGTTTAAAGAGGTGGAGGATAGAGCTTTGTGATCCTCAATGGCTATATAAATAACATTTGAAATGTCATAAAAATTTAAAACTTTTTTTTTAATAAGTTACATTTTAATAGAGTACAAGTAACAACAAAAGAGTTGAAGAGTCCACTGCAAAAGGGGGGAATGTCAATATTTTGTGAAAACTGAGATAAATGTGTATTATGATAGACCAAATGGAGTAGAATAACATAGCCTTAAATGCATTACAAAAAAGATGATAGTCTCTCACAGACAGAAGTTTATAGTTTGTGACTTCTACACAAGAAGGGGGAATGTCATAGGAAAACAGAGCAAGAAAGGGGGAATGTCATGTGTTTGCTGCATTGCATTAGGCAACAGTATTCATATTCAGCATATAACATTAATGTTGACATCACTGCAGTAATTGACCATTCATTGTTGTGGCTACATTTATTAATGCCGACTTTTTCTTAGTCATAATATAATAATAAATAATATGGCACCAAAGATATCCAGCTGAATTGCCAGAACACTGAATCATGGCCGTCCGCAGAAATTTTGTCAAGGGGGGGCAAACGAGCAAATGAGCAAATTACTGCCACCACTATGCTACTATAATGTGCAACTACTTTATTATTAATGTTATTGTTGTTATTGTTATGATTAATATTATTGTTGTTATTGTTATTATTAATATTATTGTTGTTATTGTTATTATTAATATTATTGTTGTTATTGTTATTATTAATATTATTGTTGTTATTGTTATTATTAATATTATTGTTGTTATTGTTATTATTAATATTATTGTTGTTATTGTTATTATTAATATTATTGTTGTTTTTGTTATTATTAATATTATTGTTGTTATTGTTATTATTAATATTATTGTTGTTATTGTTTTTATTATTAATATTATTGTTGTTATTGTTTTTATTATTAATATTATTGTTGTTATTGTTTTTATTATTAATATTATTGTTCTTATTGTTTTTATTATTATTATTATTTTGTTATTATTATTATTATTATTTTTTATTACATTTCTCCACATCACATATGGGTAGTAACAGGGCACGGGATGCACCAAGTGCCTCACAATAATATAAAACATTTACATATAATTGTAATACAAGAGTTCAATTAATGTCTTCATTCTTGCGACAGGAATGATCGCACAATGTTGCATGTAGATAGGATGACAGAATGCTGCATGCTTTTGTAGGTGTTCGGTGGAAGACCCAGTTCTTGCAGACTCTTGTGAAGTGTGTAGGGGACGAGACCATTGGCCGACAGGATCACAGGGACTATTCGTACTAGCTTAGCCTTCCAGATCCTCTTGACCTCCTCTGCGAGCTCTTTATACTTGCAGATCTTTTCATGGTCCTTCCTGTCGATGTTGATGTCGTTAGGTACTGCAATGTCTACAAGAAACGTTGTCCCTGTTTTCTTGTTGACCAGTATAATATCTGGTCTGTTATGGTTGATTGTTTTGTCTGTCACCACACCAGTGTCCCAGTAAAGCTTACATGACTCGTTCTCCAATAGGCGTACAGGATGGTACTTGTAGTAAGGGATACGTTCCTGAATTAATTGGTTTTTGTGGGCTAGTGCCTGGTGTATGATTCCTGCGACCTGATTGTGCCGTCTCGTGTATTCTACGGAGGCAAGTACTGAGCAGCCTGCAGTGATATGATCAATGGTCTCGAGATGAATGGAGCATCGTCTACATTTGTCAGAGAGTACGCTTGTATCTTTGATGATATATTTTTTGTAATTATTTGTAGCTATTATCTGGTCTTGTATGGCAACTGCAAATCCCTCTGTTTCTCCAAACAGGCGTCCACTTTGTAACCACATGCATGATGCGTTCTTGTCTATACTCTGTTGGTTTAGATTACTGTAGTATTTTCCGTGGAGGGTCTTTTCTCCCCAGGATCTTTCTTTCTCCTGCAGGGACACTTGGTGATTTGTATGATGGTCAGAGGCGTTATATGGATGCAGTACAGTGTACCTGTCAGCGAGTGCTACAGCCTTATGGAGAAGGCTGGTTTCCTGTTTTTTAAGGAAATATCTTCTTAAGTTCCTTATCTGATTCTGGAGCATGACTTGAAGATCCAGTACTCCACGGCCTCCCAGTTTCCGTGGGAGAGTGACCCTTTCCATGCACGAATTTGGATGATGTAATCTATAGGTGGTGAGCAGAGTTCTCGTTTTCCTCTGTATGCTGTCTATTTCCGTGGCAGACCATTTCAAAATTCCAAATGAATAAACAAGGGTTGGAATAGCGTACGTATTTATAGCTTTAATTTTGTTCTTTGCATGTAAGTGGCTGCGCAAAATCTGATGCATCCTCAATGTATATTTGTCAATAAGTCCCTGTTTGATTTTCTTGTGATCCAGAGTTGTATTCTGAACAAATCCAAGGTACTTATAGGTTTCCGTTTCTGTCATTCCCTCTATTATAGATCCGGTAGTAAGTTCATACGGTTGGGAGTTTGCGTGTCGACCACATTCAATTGTTAGGAGTTTACATTTCTTTACTCCCAACGTCATTCCCACATCCGATGAATAGAAGTCTATTACGTTTAGAAGAGCGTTCATTTGCATTCCATTGTGGGCATACACTTTCAAGTCATCCATATAAAACAAATGTGATATTCTGTGTTTCCTGTTATTATATTTAATATCAAATCCAAAACCAGTAGCTTTTAGGAGATTGGATAGAGGATTCATTGCAAGACAAAACCACAGGGGACTTAATGAATCGCCTTGAAATATACCACGTTCAATTTTAATTGTGCCGGATATGATAGATTTATTCTCTATCTTGGTGCAGAGCACTGTCTTCCATTTGCTCATTATAACATCCAAACAATGGGTTATAGCAGGGTTGATTTTATACAGATGAAGTACTTCTTTTAACCATGAATGGGGAACCGAGTCAAATGCTTTCTGATAATCTATATACGCTGTGTGCAGGTTTCTTTGTGAGTGTATTGCCTGTTGTGTTACTACGGAATCGATGATTATCTGTTCTTTGCATCCTAGTGATGACTTTTTGCATCCTTTCTGCTCCTCAGTCAGAATGTTGTGGTCACTGATATGTTTATACATTTCTTCTGTGAGTATGGATGTAAATAGTTTGTACATCGTTTGCAGACAAGTAATTGGCCTATATGTTGAGGGATCTTTAGCGTTTCCACCATCCTTAGGCAGGAGGTATGTAATTCCCGACGTAAGGAATTCTGGGCTTTCTTGGGGATGATGCAAGAGATATGTAAATTGTTGGGCTATCTTCTTGTGCACACAAGTGAAATATTTGTACCAGAAATTTTGTATTTTATCTGTGCCTGGTGCTTTCCAACTTTGAGTTCTCCTGATAGCATTACTTACATGACTTTCTTCTATTATATCAAAATTCATCTCTGCATAGTCATTATTGTTTTGTTCTTCCTTAATCCATGCTGCATTTATATTGTGTACTACGTTGGTAGCCCAAATACTTTTCCAAAAACTTTCAGTATCCTGTATATTTGGAAATTCTTCTGCCTTAGCTTGCCGGTTTTGCTTAAGCATTCTGTAGAATTGACCCTCATTGTTAGAGAAAAGATTGTTTTGCAGTTTCCTAGCTCGCGACTCTTTGTACCTCTTGAGCCTTGCTGCTTTGGCACTTAATTTTTGTTTCTGGAGGTCAACATACTCTTTTATCTTTTCTCTGTGCTCGGGCTCCTTTGTGTGAGTGTTAATTTTCATGAACACATTCCTCAAGCTTCTATTAGTTTTAGTTTTAGTTTTATTACAGAGGTATGCAGAAAGTTGACCTATAGTTTTCCTTAGTTCTTGGATATCGCTTTGTAATCGGCGTTGCCATGGTGGAATATATTCTGTATCTGCGCTCTTCTGGCAAGAGCTTCTGGGGAGTGGTATTAGGTATTATTATTATTATTATTATTATTATTATTATTATTATTATTATTATTATTATTATTATTATTATTATTATTATTATTATTATTATTACAATCCACATCCTTGATTTACTGTAACTGGACCTATAAAACTGGATAGGCCTACAAAGAAAAAATCTGATGTAGAACACTCACATTACTTTTCTACCCCCTTACAATTTCCCACCTACATTTCAAATAAAGTGCGATAATTTTATTACCTTACCTTCATTACGATAAAATGTTTGGCTAGAAATGATTTCCGGTTTAGTGAAGTAATTATTTCTACCTATTCGTATGCAAGGTAGTCACTGCTACAGCTCGTTCTCGCCATGACATCATGAATGTGAAAAATATAGTCTCGCCAATCTTCAGACTATTTTTGTCAATATCTAGGTAGTATTTACAGTTAACAAAATATAAATATATAGCATGCAATGCTCTAAAAACGGTCGAGATAGGCCTATGTATTTTAGTGAGCTTTAAAATATTATTATGTTATGACCTATCTCTGATGGTATCCCAGTTTATAGGCTATTCTTAGAAAATTCAATACAATGTATATTTTACTTGTCATAATGTGTAGGCCTAGAGAAAATAATTACATGAAATGTCTTCGGGATTTCAAATTCAGATAATTAATTATCATCTTCAAAACCTGTAATATCACCTAATAAAGACTGAATTGTTCGTGCAAGGATAGGAAATACAAAATAATGTATTAGGTACTCTGTTAATTCTTCAGTGATGCATGGAATTTAAATGCCCAACTTCTACGTGAATGGAGGATACCGGTATTTAAACATCCAGTAGCCAGTTATTAACATACTGGTTCCATACATAGTTATAAAATGGTTAAAAACGAATGGCTTTTGATAGAATTCTGACTGAAACGTAAACCTGAGGATTGTAGTATAATCCCGGATGATCTTAAAGCTAAATTTTACACATACAGCATTCGGTTAATTATTATTGCCATGCTAACAAAAGAAGGAATAAATAACACAAAAATGTACACTTTGGAAACTCCTTCACAAACTCCTCTTCCATCCCACCCTCTAGACTGTAACACAAACAACCTCCTTGTCAATGGTTTATGAGTGTTGAAGTGTGCCTTCTTCTTAAAAAATTTACAACGTGCACAGTACTTATTAAAATTTTCTTAAAGTAAAATATATAAGTTTGTGTAATGGATAAATATAACAGAAGCTCTTATTTCTTATAGAAAAACTATGAAATAAAATAATTTAATTACTCTCACATACCGTAGTAAAGCAGGGACCAACATCACATTACTGGCACCAGTAAACATATATATTTTCTTATCCTATTCGTGCACTTAACAGCCTCTTGTGAGGATTGGATTTTTTAAAACTTTGTAGTGGGACTTTCATAATAAAAGATCTCTCTATTAGCTGTGGCACCCCCTAACTGATCTAACATAGTACAGGAAATTTTTAGCTGACTAAACATTTACTAAATTAGCTTTCAAGAACGCGGTGCAAACTGATTTCTTTTTGCCTTACGGGACTTGTTTTCAAATGAATACCCAAGGTTTCTTACAAAAATTTATGACATATCCATATAGTATTTGTTACAACTGCAAAAATAAAGTTTGACATAATACAGTGCCAAAACTTTAACTTTTTAAAACCATGGTGTAATATATTAAAACTAAATTAGATGTGTCCACAAATGCATATCCTGAAAGAGTGAAATTTCTTCTACAGCCTATTATACTTTTACTTTCCGTGACTTAAAAACGTTACTCGTGAGAAAAATATATATTTAGTACTATACGGGTCTTGGCATATGTAGGATGCAACTAACGGGTTAAATATAATTATTTGATGAAAACTGTACCTTAATCTTTAAAGAGGAACTGCAGCCTTCTTGACGACTGCCTGGCGAATGCTGAAATAACTTCTTGAATAAATTCTTCCTTTTCCTTGAAGATTTTCTCCCGATGCAAACTCATCATGCAGAGACCGTCCAGTCTTTCATCAGTAATTGTTGCATGTAACCACGTTTTCACACGGCATAGGGCACTGAAGGATCTCTCCACAGTGCAAGTTGTTGTAGGGAGAGTCATTGCAATCTTTACTGCTGTAGACACAGCCGGGAAAAAGAGTTTTGTTTCTTGGAGAATATCGATGTATTGCATTGTGCTTGTATCACCAGCTGAACCACTACTCACTCTGTTTTTCCACAGTTCATACCAGCTTTTAGCTTCATACACAAAATTATCAATGGTATAAAGCCTTTGAATGTTTTGAGTAATCTCATCAAATGAAGAAGGGCACATAGATTTTATGTTTTCGGGGTGCAGCTGCAGAAGACTATAAACGACACTGCTTTCCTCTGAGAAACGTAATTCCAGAGAAGTTATTAGTGAATCAAAATAAGGTATGTACAGGGAAACACGATAGTACTCCTCTGGAACTACAGTTTTGATATTTGTTCTATACGTCTGTCGAAGGGTTTGCCTGGGAACAGATATTTCAACATTCACATGTGACGCAGTTTCACACACAGTATTCATAAGCTCCTGAAATTGTGAATCTGCTTCACATCTGTGCTTCTGAAACAATGAAATGAGTTCTCGTATATGAGCACGCACTGCACCGATGTCCACTGACACACCCTGTAGAATGTTTGTGACTGGCTCAAGCACGGCACTGTACTTTGCTATGATGTGATGAGCTATAATAAAGGTGGCAGCTGTGGCGGCATGAAGAAGCTGATGTGCCCGTTGTTTTGTGTTCGAGTTACCATTTACTGCTAGCTCTTCTAGGGCTGTGACTATCTGTGAGTAATTTTCTGCAAAGATTCTTATGCTTTTATGCTTAGCAGACCATCTAGTTTCGCAAAATAATGGAATTTTGGGAACGAGTTTTCTTCGAGTAGTGCTTTCTCGAAAGAAAACAATAATTTATTTTATTGTGCTGCAGGTATTCCTTATTTCCTGCACTCCGTTTAGATAATTTACTACAAGATTTAGTCTATGAGATGCACAATGAAGGTAGAGTGCCTTTGGGTATTTGTCCTGAACAAGTTTTGGAACACCTCCCACTTTTCCTGCCATTACAGAACAGCCGTCATACCCCTGACCTACCATTTTTGACATATCGAAACCACTGGCCAATAAATAAGTTAAAATAGTGTTAGCCAATGATTCCGCATTGAGCTGATCAAGGGGAACAAACCCTATGAATACTTCGCGTACATTGGTTTCCTGTGCCTTTTCATCAACGAAGCGAATACCTAAAGACAATTGCTCTCTTCCTGCAATGTCAGCCGTTTCATCCGCTAACACTGAGAAAGCATATGCATTATTTATTTCCTTGACCAATTGGTCTTTTAGAACTTGCCCACAAACTTCTATTATTTCGTTCTGTGTACGAACTGAAGTGTACTTGGCATTTCCAGCAGCCATTTCAAAATTATCTTTAAGAGCAGTATCTCCTGCCTCTACACGGAAATGTAATAAATCATGCAGCACACCAGTGTTTGTGTCATTTCCACGCAAAGGAAGATCATGTGTAGCACAAAATATTATGGAAGAAACAATTGGTACTAGTTTTTCCCTGTTTACTCTAATTTTGTTTTGCAGTGCGGAATCTATTTGTTCATATACACTAATATTTTTGTTGTTCATGGTGCGGATGAAATTGTTTGAGCGCTCGGTTGCTTCTTTATGCCATTCAGATTTCATATGATTTTGACAAAAACTATGCATATCCTTGCACTTTGTGAATGGTGTAATTATAAACGCACCTTGTATGCCCCGTCGAACCGTGGGTCTGAAAAGTACACAATGACGACACAAAGCACCTTTCACTTCCTTTGAATACACTAGCCATGATTTGTATTCTAGCTGATCTAGCCACTTATGCAAAAAGGCCCGCTTTTGTCCTTTTTCTAAATCACCCTTAAAATTATAAGTGGAACTAGGTACCCAAGGCCTGCTAATTAACTTAAACGTGTCATTGTCTGAAAGCGAACTTTGAACTGTTAGGTGCAAGTATCGTCCAACATCTTGATCACTACTAGCTACAGAAACTTTATCTTGTTCACTGTATGTTGTGGAACTGCAAGTAGTTGCACTGTTGATTATTTCAGCATTTGCTGCAGCTCCCTCCAACTGATCGACACTAACACGAATTTCACTATCACCTGGTCCCAAAAATATTTCATTCTCTGTTATTGCAAGTTCGCGTCCTGAATCAATATTGCAACAATTGTCTATTTTTTGACGTTTAAAGAAATTTCTTATATCCATTTCAGAAAATACACAGCAGAAAACACCAACAAAACGTTTGAAGAATGCGATTATCTGCGCGATTTTTCATTCACTAGTTTTGATTATTTATTCTCGAGAGTTATCTCGGTCTTAATGATTTTTCAAAGAACCTCCCCACATTTCCTATTGGGCATCTCCATAATGATGTAGGATGGACAATGCTATGATTGGTTTTAAGTATTAAGTGCGAAACCTGCTTGCATAACTTCATTTAAGAAAGCGAGCTTTCTCTAGCGTGATTTATCTGTAATATAATTTTATTGGACCATCCGCCGCCTGACAGGACGTAACCTAACGGTACTACCGTTATATTGATATCGGCTCCTTTCTGTGGGCCATCTGCAAAAAATCTCTCTCAACTTTGTGGGTAAAAATACTTTCTTTATTGCTCTTGGGACTTGGTGAAAACTGCTGTTGTATGTGACCTCGCTATTGCAAGCCCTCAATGATTTCGTAAAACATCTGCCGTACCTGAACCATTTATAACTGTATCTTTACTTGGATTATGTTAATTATTTAATAAAAGCCTAACTATAATTTCATATCAACTATATGTGACTATCTTAAATAGTATTTAATTTTGTGCAAATACCTTGTTCTTGTTCAAAATAATAATTATAATTGCAATAATAATAGCCTACATATCACAAAATTTTGTTTCAAGATAAATACAATACTATTAAGATTCTCAAAATTTCCAGGGGGGGCCCCCCCTTCCGGAGAGCCATGCACTGAATAGCAGTATTTGAGAATGCTCGCATGAAGCCATCTCCTTACCATGTTGCACATGTAGGCTAGATCAAGTTATGCTAAGGAACTGGATATTGTACTTGACTCCGATGTTCAGCAAGACCTGTCCGATGGCAACAAGATCTATTACTGAAATTGTCTTTACATTCAACCATCCTCGTGTGGTGGAGCACAGATCTTCATGGAATGGATTATGGGAAACCTTGGTGCTAAAACTAAACAAGAGAAACCCATACAAGGCCAAACCTGCCAGACCACGGATTGAAGCACTGGACAAAGAGCTATATCTCACACAACTAAAAGAACACATATCAAAAGAGCCGATCAGTCCGGAATGGGAAATAACAGAAATGTACAAGATGATAGAACAAGCCATACTACACGCAGGCAGCAAAGCGACAAACACCGCGCACACAAAGGAACCGGAATACAAACTCAAAGAATCAACCATCACACTTATAAATGAAAGGGCGAACTTACGCCAATCAGGCACAAACTCGCCAGAGAAACAAGCAGAATACAGAGACGTAGACAAACTAACAAAGAGGGCGATACGAACAGATATTCCAGAATACCGCACATCCAAGGCAAGGAATATACTGGAAAACACAAAATCGATCAGGAATGTAAGGAAAAGCCAAACCAAAGGCAAACAGTGGATGCTAGGAGCCAAGGAACCATCTGGAGACCGCACAACTGTCAGACAAGATATCACAACAGAGGCAACAAACTTCTACAAACAGCTATTCACAAGTAACTCACTCTTAAGCACTACAACTGAGGACACCCAAGAAACCATCACCATGCCCCCGCTTATTCTTCAGAGCGAAGTTAGGACTGCAATTGGAGAACTAAAGAATGGAAAAACCCCAGGAGAAGATGAAATATGGAACGAACACCTGAAATATGGGTCAGAACCCCTAATAGGCCCAATCACCATTCAATTCAACAAAATTCTGCAAGAATAAGTCATTCCCGAACAATGGACAACAAGCACAATGATCCAACTGCACAAAATGGGCCCAAAGGACGACCTCAACAACTACAGGCCAATAAGCCTAATGTCAAATATATATATATATATATATAAACTCTTTTCAAAGATAATAACAAGGAGACTCACGAAAACCCTCAATGAAAATCAACCGAATGAACAAGCAGGCTTTAGATCGGGATTCAGCACAGCAGACCACCTCCAAGCCGTAAACCAGATCATAGAGAAAACCAATGAATTCAACCTTCCACTAAACATGGCATATGTCGATTTCAGCAAAGCATTTGACTCGGTCGAACATATGAGTGTCCTGCAAGCACTGGAAAAGCAAGGAATCGAGCCAAAATATATCAGAATTCTACACAAGCTGTACAGCCAGAGCAGAGCCAAGGTGAAGACAGAAAGGGAAGGGCAGATCTTTAGACTACAAAGGGGAGTCAAGCAAGGCGATCCTATATCGCCGAAACTGTTCACAAGTGCACTGGAGGAAGTCTTCGAGAAACTCAATTGGGACACCAAATACGGCATTAAAATAAATGGCAGAAGGCTAAGCAACCTGAGATTCGCCGATGACATTGTATTATTCGCAAAGTCGTCCAACGAACTGCAACAAATGCTTACAGAACTGAGCGAGCTTAGCAAATCGATCGGGCTATCAATAAACTACAGCAAAACAAAAATAATGTCAAATAGAATTACCACACCCATCACAGTCCTAGGTACAGAGATAGAAAGTGTGGACGAGTACATCTACCTAGGGCAAACTGTCAAACTGTCTCACTAAATCAAGGGACGGAGAAAGAAATACAGTCCATAAGCCGGAAGCTCAGACTAGAGGTCCTCAATTCTTGCATCTTCCCAGTTCTAACATATGGCTGCCAAACCTGGGCCCTCAGAGAGCGACAAAAAACAAGTATTGAAACATGCGAACGAAAAATGGAGAGGAAGATAATTGGCATCACACTGAAAGACAGAGTCTCCAACAAGGCATTGCAGAAAATCACAGCTTCAAAGAGCATTGCACAACAAGCCCTCAGGACAAAGTGGAAGTGGGGAGGTCACATAGCAAGACAGCAGCAAGGCAGATGGGCGCAGGAAACCACTATGTGGGACCCTTACATAGGCATGAGAACACCAGGCAGGCCGAGGAGAAGGTGGGCAGACACCTTCCAACATAAACTGGGTGTGAACTGGTCGACCATCGCTCGCAACAGAAATGAGTGGAGGCACCAAGTGAACAACCTTATACCGAACTAAAGAAACAAACTTTAAGAACTGCAAAGTGACTGTACAAAGCACCGTTCGTGTGAAATAGCTCACCACGCGGACTTTACCTACCCGAGCTTCCCCTCTTGTAGGAGGCCCTAGCCCTTCATGGGACATAGAGGCTAAATTCATTCATTCATTCATTCATTAGTCATGGTTCCCATTAACAGCCCACTGATACAACAGAAGAATATTCAACTACAGAGTGGAGAGTTTGTGCTGCCTGATAAGCTTTATCAAGGTAATAAGCATTGGACTTAAATTTTTGTGATTCCATGAACAGCTCATAGGCAGCGATAACATTACTTACAGTATTTCTGTTTCAGATTCGTTACAAATTTCATGAGAAAAGTTCAGTGATTTTCAACGACTAAAGCAGTTCTGTAGTCCAGAAGCAAGAGAATATTACAATGCACTACCTCATAGGAAGAAGCCTGAAAAATGAACATGCTGTAGACGTTCAGTTACCTGACATTCCCCCTTTTTGTAATTTATTTTTGTACATCAGTTATCAAAGAAATTATTTTGATAATGAAGACTGAGTATGAAGTGCTTCATTTTGTTAAGAATCAATAAAGAAATGTGTGTTCAGTTATATGAAAAAAATGAACCACTTCTATTTGTTTAATATAGTGTGGTATGGCTTTAAAGTTTAAAATTCATTTTACGCAAAATGAAAAAAAAGTGACATTCCCCCCTTTTGCAGTGGACTCTTCAGTTGTAATAGATGACTCGGAACAACAAGTCTTTCATAAACATGTCAAAGGCAGCAAGATTGACCTCAAAATACAGAGGGTCTTTGTATGTAGTCCTCATCGGCTCATTTCAATACCGGTATTATAATACAAGTAGAACACTTCAAAATACAATTTCAGTGTTGTAGAAAATATGGGAGGCTTCCATCAGTTATAAAAATTTATAGTAGTTTTCCAATTTTGAAAAGGAATTCCCAAAATTTCTCATTTATTGACCAAAAGTAAGAAAACTTATTTGCCCTGAAAGTTACAGCATAAAATTCACCTTGCTTCTTAAAATGGCAGACTGTCACTATTGCCAACATCTGAGACCAATTTAGCAAGAATTAAAAACATAGTGTTTGCATTATATTAAACGTCCCATTCCTCCTGTGCCCCATTCCTCCACACTCTGGATACTGCATACTAGCTGAAATATATGTACACAATCTTGAACAAAAGTACATACTCAACACAGAAGTAAATAAACATGCAAACAAAATCATATATTGGTACAGGTATGTCGACGATGTCTTAATGATGTACAATGGGAACAAAAGACAGGTCGAACAGCTTCACACATACATCAATAAGATACACACGTCAATGAAATTCACACTGGAAACAGAAGAAGACAAAGCCATCAACTTCTTAGATGTCACAATCACCAAAACAGACAATAAACACAAATTCAAAATTTACAGGAAACCCACAACCACAGTAACAACTATACACAACTCATCCAATCACCCCGCCCAACACAAACACGCAGCTTACCACTTCATGGTTCACCGATTACTCAATATACCAATGGAGATGGAAGATTTAAAAAATGAACTAAATACCATCAAATACATAGCCCAAGAAAATGGTTACAACCCCAGCACAGTAGATAGAATACTAAGAAATACTAAACACAAGCTAAAAGAACACACACAAACCCAAGAACCAAAAAAGAAGTTCATCACACTAACATACTACGGTAAGGAAACTCATAAAACAGCATCAACCTTCAAAAAACTCAAGTACAACATAGCCTACAAAACGAACAACACGCTAAAGAAACACCTAACAAGGAAAAGCACACAAATGGACACCTACAACAAAACTGGAGTATACAAACTGAAATGCAATAATTGTCCCAACTTCTACATAGGCCAAACTGGCAGATCCTTTAGAACAAGATTCCAAGAACACATGAATGAATGAATGAATGAGCCACATGTGTCCCATTCAGGGCTAGGGCCTCCCTCTGATGAGGCTAGAATCTCATATGGTGAGCTGGTCCATATGAGCTTGGTAAACACTTCACTTTCACTAAACTTCTTCCAGCAACTCAGTGTGTAGGCTTCTCCAGACATCTCTGTTCTTTGCTACGCTGGACCAGTGTACCCCGGCACACCTTCTGAAGAAATCTACCCACCTCGTTCTTGGTCTTCCTCTCTCCCTTTTGCCGATCCTAGGGTCCCATGCAGTAGAGATGTTTCCCCATCTGGTACCTGGAAGTCTCGCTACATGACCACCCCATTTCCACTTCAGGCTGCATGTGCGCTGGGCCACGTCGGTTAGTCCTGACATTTTTCTCAGTCTTTCTGTTGAAATTCTGTCTCTGAGAGATATCCCCATTATCCTCCGTTCCATCTTCCGTTGGCAAGTTTTTATGCTATTCTTCTGAGCTGATGTCAAACTCCATGTCTGGCATCCATACAGAAGTGAAGGGAAGATGCAGGATTCTAGTGCCGCTAATTTTAGTCTTTTGTTTAATGATCTGTCCATCAGGATGAATTTCAGTCCCCAGAAAGCTCTCCATGCTGAGGAGATTCTCCTCTTTATTTCTTTCCCCATATGGTTTTGGAATGATACAACTTGCCCCAAGTAAATGTACTCTGACACATATTTTAGATCTGATCCGTTAATCTTGATGAGTGTTGGTTGTCTGTTGTGTCTTCTCCATGTTCATGTGTAGTCCGGACATTCTACTGCGGTCACTGAGCTCCTGTAACATTTCTTGAAGACTTTCTGCCGTTCTGGCAAATAAGACTATGTCATCAGCGAATCGTAAGTTGGTGAGTCTGTAGCCATTCATTACAATTCCAAATTTTCTTCCCCATTTTATCTTACGAAATATTTCTTCCAACACGCTGGTGAAGAGTTTAGGGGATATTGGGTCACCTTGTCTTACACCTCTGTTTAGTTTGAAAGGTTCAAAAGCACTCAAATACCCCCACAACAAAAAATCAAACTATGCAGAACACCTACTTGACACAAACCACAATTACACTAACATAGACACAAACATGGAAATTCTCCACACACTCCACAAAAGTCGCAAACTAAACACAATAGAACAACTAGAAATATATAAACACACAAAAAATCACCCCACATCTATACTGAATGACCAACTACACTTCAAATCACACACACTTTTTGACACGATACCTGACATTCAAACACCGCCAAATACTCCCACTCCCACTCCCACTTCAAGACCAACACCCACACCACCTAGGCATACAACACAGGCACCCACCAGTAGCAGTTCGAAAACCGCTGATGATGCACTAAAGTAGTGCGAAACGGCCGTCCGGATTACCAAAGGTAAATCTAAGTTTGCTTGTCAAGTGATAAATTTAAAACTAAACCACGGAATTGGTACACTGTTGCATATTAAAATTCTTATTTTATATAGTTAAAATGCTTAGTTTGCATTTTACATTTTTGCATATGTGGGTTAGGCTTCTAACAATCAGATTTCTTAATCTGTGTTGGCCAGATTTGCAATCTACCTTGAGAACAAATCTTAATTAATTAGTTAATTTTTAATGTCCTTACTTTCAGTTCCCATATTTTTTTATATGAACTTTAGAAGTATTGTTTCAAAACATATTAACCTCTGAAGCCTGATATTTAAATGCGAAGGAACCTCCTGTGGGATTATCTTGCACCGGTGTTTAAATGGTAAGTGCAACTTCATATTTCAGCATTGTGAATTACTGTATTTTTAAAATGAACTGTTAGTTTAAAAGTTACAAAATTTCCAACAAGAAATTTCAATTTATACTTGCATGTGGTAAGTTTTGGTAATATCCCACCTTCTATTAATCTTTTATCACACTTCACACCATCTTGTCTTCTACCTGTGGTACTTTTTCTATGAAATGTATGTATGTAAGATGATACAAGTGAGAGAGGGTTTATGGAAGGCAGAACTTGTTTATGAGGGTGTACAGCTCTCCCACTTCTATTGAAGGGAAGTAATTAGTTGGAGTCTGAACAACTGCTTTGCAGACTTAAGTTGAGAATTTATTCTCTATTGTGGCCTGTTTCCCCTCCTCAAATTTATAGTTAGCTGAACAAGAAATATTTCTTCTCATTGACTGACCTAGATTCATACTCATGCAAACAGTTTTGAAAACAGTCAATAGAAAACTGAGACATCTGAATGCTTGCTCAATGCATTCCTAGAATATCTTAGCACTCCAACAGTAAAACACATTGCCAGGCACAGCTCGAGGCTGGGAAGTAAGGTGAAGAACTATTGAGCAGTCTAACTAGGGAGATGCCTGGCACCAATAAGGGTAGTTTGAATGGAATGGAGGTCTACCATTGCATTGTATTGTGCATTATCAAGAGCGCATGCATAGGTAAAGTGGCACTTCACCTACTTCCCTTGGATAACTGCCAATACATATTGCTGAGTGCTTAGCACATCAAACCAGCTCTAAGGATTTAATCTCGGACAAAATACACTTTCATATGATTTTGTCATATTATTGTATGCTCTTTAAGATGTTGTTGACTTTGAGCAGTTGCTATTCAAGCAATAGCAGCAAACATTTAGACACACTTCTATTAACTGTTCTATAACAAATTAGGGATGGAATATCAAAAGCAAAATATTGATATTGATATCAATATCAATGTTACTAATATCAATAACAGTATTATATCGGTAAGAAAATATCAATAATCAATAATATTAAAAATGTTACTAAGATGTTAGGTTTGTTCCTAGAGCACTCAGAAACCATTAATACATAACTCTTGCATGTGCACATTGACAGTTTTGCTGAGTGATGTATGGAAACTGACACGTGCCCATGTTTGAAGTACCGTATTGGCCTGAATAAAAGACGGCCTCATATATAAGACAACCCTGAATTTTTGAAGGTTGGTTATGAAAAAATAAGTAAAATAGCTTATTAGTAGCCTACATTTTGCTTCACATAAAACGGAATTTTGAAGTTTATGTCGTAACTTCTTCTCTCACCTTTATTTACGCATTGAGATAATAAAGATGCTTTCTTTTCCACATGATGTTCCACATGATGGTGGTCAAACAAAGCTTTACGCATAAAGAATAGAGATGCCAAGCAGTGCAGTACATGACAGTACAAGGAGAAGCATGAATTTGGGAACAATGAAATTCAAACAAATTTGGTAAAGTTCGATGAATTTCCACGTGACTTTGACCTTGGGTAGGACGCAAGTCATCACGTGGGGATTCCTGCTGCTCAGCTGCATTCATGAATGGAGAGTTGTTAAAAGTCTTAGGCTGCACGTATAAGATGAGGACTAAATTTTTTATAAGCACATTTTGAGGGAAAAACATTATCTTATATTTGGGCCAATAAGGTGTGTTTTTGGTTTCAGATTGCTCTAGGAGCAAACCTACTGTCATTTAAAGCAAATCTATTACTTATAACGTTTTAGGTAATGGTGTGTGACTGAGATGCCCTGTGGCAGGAAAACTCAAATTGATGACCAGAAATGCCTAAAATAAGTGTAATTATCTTGTCAACATCATACAAAATTCTGTCCAATATACTTCTGTCAAGATTAACCCCATATGTGGATGAAATCATTGGAGGTCACCAATGGGGATTTAGGCAAAATACAGCAGATCAACCATTGATCAAATTTTTATATTCGCAAAATCTTGGAGAAAAAGTGGGAATATAATAAGTCTGTTCACCAGCTATACATAGATTTTAAAAAAGCATATGATTCACTTAAGTGAGACAAATTGTATAATATTCTCATTGAGTTTGGGATACCAAAAAAGTTAGTTAGGCTGATCAAAATGTATCTAAATGAAACCTATAGCAGGGTCAAGGTACGGAAACTTATATCAGGTTGGTTTGCCATTAAAAGCGGCTTGAAGTAAGGAGGGGTACTATCGCCTTTACTTTTTAATTTCGCTTTGAAATATGGCATTAGGAATGTTCAAGAAAACAAGATAGGCCTAGGATTAAATGGCAGTCTCCCGATTTTAGCTTATGCAGATGATGTTTGCTTGTTTGGTAATGACAAACATAGTCGAGAGAAATGCAGAAAGTCTTTTCGATGCCTGCAGGAATGTTGGATTGGAAACTAATACAGAAAAAAATAAGTATATGGTCATGAAACTTCAAAATAATGCACTGCAAAATATTAGAATAGCTGGTAAATTGTTTCAACAAGTTGAGAAATTGAAATATCTATATTAAATTACATTTACAAACTTATGTACAAAAAGAAATACAAATACAAAAATACACAAACAAACAAAAAACATTTACAAATTTCAAAACCAAAGCACAACACTTTTTAATAAAAGAAAAAGAAAAAAAAAAAAACCAAATATCCATTTAGAAACACACCCGAATGAGCAAACTGCTCGTGCTCGGGTGTAGATTCAGAACATCAGAGTGGAGAAAGAGGAGAAACAAAAAACAAAGTGAGAAAGAATGACACACTTATAAAAAAAGTTGAAAAATGTTAAACAGAGCTAGAAAAAGAAAAAACAAATTTATAAAAAGGAGACAAAAAATATTAAACACAAATACATACAATAAATAATAATAAAAATAAATGACTTAAAGCTAATAAAATTACAAAAAATGTTTTACATACCGGTACTTATTAAATTTAAAATTGGGGTAAACTGCGAGATCAGGGTATCTACTGATCATAGAGTTATAGAAGCGGGGACCAAAATTAATGCTATGCTTTAATCCTGCTGATGTGAGACATTTGGGTTCTGATAGAAGTAGATTATTATTTCTTCTAGTGCTGTATGCATGATCACCGGATGTGTATTTTGCACGATGTTTGTGAAAATATTTTAATAAAGAAAATTTTTAGAGTTGGTCAAACTTGAAAACATTAAATTCCGAAAATATTAGACTAGTTGGGTAATCAATGTGTTTTCTTAGACAGATTTTTATTATTCTTTTTTGTAAAAGGCAGAGTGGTTCAAGAGTAGTTTTCGCTAATCCTCCCCAGGCGAGAATGCCATATTGCATAATGGACTGGAACAGGGCTAGATAAACGGAACGAAGAACAGTAATGGGCATACAGTGACGTAAAATGACAAATTTGTAAATTGTTCTGCGTAGTCTATTACAGAAATAATTAACATGGTGAGACCATTTAAGATGTTGATCTATAAAAATACCCAAATATTTCGCAACGGCAGCCTCCTTCAGTGGGGAGCATGAACAACTTGTTACATCAAAATTACAATTGTGTATTATTAAATTTGAATTTGTACAATTCTTCCGTTTTATCTGACCAATAGTTGTTAATGAGAAAGGAACCAATGTTTATTTATCTACGTTTAGTGAGAGACGGTTAGAATCAAACCACTTTTTAACAATTACCATGCCTGTGTTAGCGTATTTATGTTTCCTCCCATGAATGACCAGTAAAAATAACTACAGTGTCATCTGCATATGAAAATATGGAGCCGTTTATTACATCAAGATTTAAATTTAGCAAGTCATTTACCTATATTAAGTATAAAATTGGTCCTAAAATCGTTCCTTGTGGCACGCCTATATCGATATTTGATATTTCACTTATATAACTGTCAACTTTTGTCATTATACATCTATTCCTCAGATATGATTCAAATAATTTGTGTACAGTTCCTCTAATTCTTATCTTATGTAGTTAATCTAACAGAATCGAGTGAATAACAGTATCAAAAGCTTTACGTAAGTCCAAGAAAATTCCTAAACAATTATTACCTTTATCTAATTCGTTAATAATACTACCTGTAACGCTAATAAAGGCGTCGTCAGTAGATATATTGCTCTGGAAACCAAATTGATTTTTAGATATAATTTCATGTTTTTGTAAATAGTTCAGTAGTCTAACTTTTATGCATTTCTCTAGTAACTTAGAAAAGGCCGGAAGTAATGATATTGGTCTGTAATTGTTTAGTACATTTTTTTTTTCCGGATTTGTGTATAGGTATTATCACAGCAGTTTTAGGAGCATTTGGAAAAACACCATCTAAGAAACAGAGATTGAATATATAGACAAGAGGGTTTGCAATAGGCCTATATTTAATGATTGATTTCAATGTGTTATTTTTTATTCCATCAATTCCTGGAACTACATTATTTTTTACACAATGTTAATAATTTCGTTTTTGTTAACAGGACTGAGAAACATAGATGTGGTTGGAATCCCGACTGTGTCATTGTGCACAGAAGAGTCTGATGATGATCTAACCTTTGAGGTTACACTATGCCCTATTTTTGGGAAGTAATTATTAAATTCAATTGCTGGAAGCAATAATTACAGACACAAGTAATATTAAGGCAGAAGTTAAGTGTAGACTCAAATCAGGAAATGCCTGCTTTTATGCAGTTCAGAAACTCTTATCATCTAGTCTTCTCTCCAGGATTCTAAAAATAAAAATTTATAAGACAATTATCCTGCTGGTTGTATTATAGGGATGTGTGACATAAGTTAATTGCTTACTCTTCAAGAAGAACTTAATCTGAGAGTATTTGAAAATAGGGTGCTTAGGAAAATATTTGGGCCTAAGAAAGATGAAAATGGGGACTGGAGAAAACTGCATAACAAAGTAGGCCTACTGATTGGGAGACCCAAAGGGAAAAAACCACTTGGAAGACCTAGATGTAGGTGGGAGGCAATATTAGGATAGATTTAAGAGAAGTAGAATCTGTGAGGGATGGCTGAATGGAGTTAGCACAGAATAAGGTTGAACGGTAGCTTAGGAATTCTCTATTGTCATTTAGTAGGCCTAAGTAATTAGGCTACTTATGTTCTAATTTTATTAGTTCTTAACATGATAGTGTATAAAACATATTTTGTCCATTTTTATAAATTAATATGTTATAATAGTCCTTCTCTTACCCTCCATTTTATTATTTTCCTTGAATTGAGAAAATTTATATTACCAAAGAGCAATATTGATATTTTGATATTGAATGAATGAATGAATGAAATTAGCCGTGAGTACATCCCATAAGGGCCATGGCCTCCTGCCTATGCAGGGAATAGCTCAGTAAACTTAACTCCTTAAGTGAGCAAGTCCTAAGGAGTGATTTTTGACACTGTCACACTTTCACTAGTCTCTGATGTGTAGTCATGGGTGACCCAGTAGTTTACAACTTTCCCTGTCTTTTGCCACTCGTGACCACTGGCCTCCTGCTACCATTTTGAACTGGTCAGCCCATCTGGTTCGTTGTCGTCCTACATGTCTCCATCCTGATCGTGGATCCCACATGGTCATTCGATGTGTCCATCTACGTTGATCCATCCGTGCCACATGTCCCCCCCATTTCCATTTCTGGGTTAATGCTTTTGTAACCACATCACACATGCCTGTTCTTCTACGTATCTCTTCATTTCTGATCTTATCTCTCAAAGATACTTGAAGGATTTTTCTCTCCATCCGTCGTTGGCAGGTCTGGAGTGCCTGTTTTTGCTTTCCATTCAGAGACCATGTTTGGCAGCCGTATGTCAGAGTTGGTAAGACACATTTCTCCATTACCTCAGATTTTGTACTTATTTTCTGCTTCCTATCCATCAGAATAAATTTTAACGACCAGAATTTCTTCCATGCCAGACCTATCCTCCTTTTAATTTCTTTCTCTGTGCTTGTATGGGGAGATATGTTTTGTCCTAAATAGACATAGTCTTGTACATATTCTAGGGGTACCTGGTTTAAATGGATTGGCTCTTCTGCAGCATTTGTCATTACTTTCGTTTTTGTTGTGTTCATAGTTAGACCTGCCATTTTGCTGACTGTATCTATGACCTTGATCATTTCTTCTAATACCTGTGCGGATTCGGCTACCACTATGATGTTGTCGGCAAACCTGAGATGTGTGAGTTGTTGGCCATCTATGTTGATTCCATACTCTGGTTTCCATTCTATTTTCCTGAACTGATGCTCTAACAGGCTGGTGAATAGTTTAGGTGACAGAGGGTCACCTTGCTTTACTCCCCTTTCTATCTTGAACTCCTTTCCCTCCCTTTCTGTTCTTATTTTGGCCTTGCTGTTGTTGTACATTTTTCTCAGGATTCGGATATATTTGGTTGGAACTCCCTGTTGAAGTAATGCTCCTAATACGTATTCATGTTCCACAGAGTTAAATGCCTTGTTATAATCTATAAAGGAGATGTAGATTTGTTTGTTGAACTCATTCGTCTTTTCTATCAATTGATTAACAGTTTGGAGGTGATCAGTCGTGCTAAATCCTGTCCTAAATCCTGCTTGTTCCACTGGTTGGTTTGCGTCAAGCGTTTTCGTTAGTCTTCTGGTAATGATCTTCATAAACAGCTTGTATAAACTGGATGTAAGACTGATTGGTCTGTAGTTATTGATGTTGTCCCGTGCTCCCTTCTTGTGCAGTAAGATGATTGAGCTCGTTTCCCATTCTGTTGGTATTACTTCAGATACGATTATCTTGTTGAACAGTTCTGTGATTGCTGGTATTAGATCTTCTTGCCCTATTTTTAGAAACTCATTGTATATGCCATCTTCACCGGGACATTTGTTACTTTTCAGTTCGTTTATTGCTGTTCTTACTTCGCTTGGAATGATGTGTGGGATGCCCTCTGTGTTTCCAATTTCTACACTAGGGTCATAGGTTGGACCTTTTGTTGTTATGTTGCTTGTATATAGTTTGCTGTAGAACCCTGTGGCTTGTGTTAGGATCTCGTCTCTTGAAGTCTGTCGTTCCCCGCGTTGTCTTGCACACCTAATATCCAATGCTTCCCTTCTGCCATCTGTTTTCGTATTTTTCTGACTGATTTGGAGTTTTCAATTACCATCGTTATTTGTTTGTGGTTGTGTTCTCTGATATCTCTTCTTATTGCACGCTTGGTGTCTCTGTTTAGTTCACTGTAGGTTTCTTGTAGTTGTGGATTGGTTTCTAGCTGTACCTTTAGGTGCTCCCTTTCTTCTATCATATTGATGGTTGATTCTTTGAGCTTGTTCTTTCTCGTCTGCCCAGATCCTGTGCTCCTAAAGTCTTTGGCTGCTTGAGTTATGCATTTTTCAATGTTTGAGTATACTGTTTGTGTTTCTTCCCCCTTCTGTTTGTACATTTCTTGTATGTTTACCTTTAGCTCAGTTAAGTACTTTGACTGGTTTAGCTTTACTGGATCGACCAACCTTTGTGTGTAGTAGTGTCGTTTCCTTCCTTTAATGTTTATTTGAGTGAGGACCATTCTATGATCTGTATCAAATCTTACACCATTTAGCACTTGTATGTTACTTACATCTCCTATCTGATCTGTAAGTATGAAGTCAATTTCGTTCTTGATTCTCCTGTTGGGTGCTTGCCATGTCCATCTGCTGTCTGCTGGTTTTTTGAAGAAGGTATTTACAATTTTCAGTCTGTGTGCTTGTGCAAACTGAATTAATTTTTCACCTCTTCCATTTCTTGATCCATATCCATATGGGCCCAACGGCTCTTCCTCCTCTGATTCTTTATGTCCTATTTTACTATTCATGTCCCCCATTACAATTGTGCTGTCTGCTGTATGGTTATTGAGTGTGTCTTCAAGCAAGCTATAGAATTCGTCACTTTCCTCTTCTGTGCTATTTTCTGTGGGGGCATAGACTTGTATTATGGTCATTGATCTATTGTTAATGAGAAGAGACTATACTGTAATTCTTTCTGATATCCCGTTGATGCTGGTTACATTACTTTTCATATACTTCTTGATTAAGAACCCCACCCCTTTTTGACCTTTCGTCTCACCAATGTAGCTAAAAATGTCTCCATTCTGTTTTTCAATTATTGCTTCACCTGGTCGTCTGACTTCACTTAATCCCAAGACATCAAATTCGATATTTTCGAGTGCATGCTGCAGCTCCACTTCTCTGTCCTCTGTACCTAGTGTTCTGACATTTAGCATTGCCAATACTAATTTTGGTTGCTGTTTATGGGTTTGAGTTCTGGTGGTGTGTGTTTGAGTGCATGTGGGGACATGGTATGTTGCAGTTAGTTTTTTGTATCTCCGTTCTTTGCAGTAATGTCCTTCCAGTTTATCCACTGACCTTTTAGTAGAATCTTCTGGTATCCTACTCTCACTTCAGTGTCGCCTTTTTCTCTCTCCTCTCTTGCTATTTGCCGCAGCTTTGACTGTATTTCTCGTTCACTCTTGGTGAGGTCGCTCTCGATGTATTTTGATATTAACAGAACTGAAATATTGATGCTAAACTATCAGATATCTCAAATAAAATATCAATATTTCGATAATATTGATGGACCTATCGATATCCTATCCCTACTTCAAATGCCTTATTTATTTATTTATTTATTTCATTTATTTAAATTACATTTACAAACTTATGCGCAAATACAAATACAAATACAAAAATACACAAATAAACAAACAAAAACATTTACAAATTTCAAAATTTAAGTACAATACTTTTTATGAAAAGAAAAAGAAAGAAAAGAACCAAATATTTATTTAGAAATACACCCGAATGAGCAAACTGCTCGTGCTCGGGTGTAGATTCAGAACATCAGAGTGGAGAAAGAGGAGAAACAAAAAACAAAGTGAGAAAGAATGACACACTTACAGTAGCAATTTTTATTTTAGCCCCAAATTAAGCTATTAACCCAAGGGAAAGTAGGCTATGTGTTAACTTAACCCAGACTTGAACCAGTGTTAAAATTAACTCCTGTAGATAAAACAATATTTCCATCAAATTAGAGTTTATAATGCATAAGTGAAGTTCCTCTTATTAAAGCCAAGTACCTTGATATATTTTGCTAAGCATGGAGTTACCATTCTATGGGCTAGGGAACAATATATCACTTTCAATTACTGTGAAGGTACTTTCATTTCTCCAAAGATAATATAAATAGGTGACATACAGAATGATCTAATTCTAGAAGAATATCTTCCACATAAACTAGTATGGTTAAATCTTTAGTTGAAAATGTGACTTACCTGAAATTCATGTATTTCTCAAGCTGGCTCCAGATTTCTCCATAGAAGCCAGCAGGTGAGTTGCGCTCCTTTTCCTTATCTGAATCATCTGGTCTTTTAGACTGTAACACAATAGTGCATTTTTAGATTACAGGATGTACAGTAGTGTTTGTTAATATGTTGGTAACACTGTTACATCAACATAATTGTGTTTAATATATTCATGTGTTGGTACTGCTGTAATCCACCATGTTCACAATAAGACTGCATGAAAAAGTTGTTGCTAAAAAGAGCAGAAAAGTTAAGGCGTGAGTTTCTTTTTCTTTAACCAGAATAGTAAAAAAGAAACCCTACTGCAAAAGGCTGAATGCACACAAGAAAATCAGAATTATAATAGTGCTTATTTGTTTCCTTATTTTATATTATCCTGCCATCTATCTGAAAATAATATTAAAGTGCAAAATTATAGCATCCTATGAATAATCCAGTTGACCTCGGTGGTGCAGGTGCGTCAGAATACAAAATTTGTGGGTTCAAACCCACCCAAGGACTACAGATTTTTAGGATGTAAAAATCCTGAGCATTATCTTCTCTAGTGGGATATTCAATCCCACATGGATGATCTTCATTAATAACCTTTTTTTCACAAGGAACAAGTTATATGATATTATGTGTTTTGTTTGTTTAGCAGAACATAGACAGTGGTATCACACAATAGAGGCACACTAGTTTATTCCTTCTTGGAAACTTCCCATTTATTTACATTTCCTTGCCCAGTCCAGGACTTGAGACCTGGCTTGGAGGGTTAAAGCACTCTCCCCTCACTGGGCAATTACTGCTCAGATGTTCTCAGACACAATCTATATGAACACACCAAAGCTGTTTTTTTTTTTAATTCTTTGTAGAACGAAGTTTATCTCTCTTCTAAGTAATCCAAGTGCTTTAAATAAACTATATAATGATTTTGCAGGTAAACCTCTGGCACCCACCTCCACAGCGTAAAGATGACATATATAATCTTTTTGTCTAATTTGTGAGCATGTTGAGCTGGAATTTTTGTGTCCCATGGTACAGTTAGTTCAATCAATATAAAACACTTTTGCTTTTTAGATATTTCCAATAAATAGGGACACTGTCATGAGACTGTTACTTATGGTGGAAATTCATAATGCCGATTTCCTAAATCCGTAAGATTACTCTTTTTGATAATTGAAGAACTGCAGTTTGGAAACCGCTGATGATGCACTAAAATAGTGCAAAATGGCCATCCAGCTCACCAAAGGTAATCCTAGTTTGCATCATCAAGTGATTTAAGTATTATAAAAAAATCAATATTTTATTTGCGATATCCGATATTTTGGCATCAATATTTCAGTTCTGATAATATCAAAATATGAATATTGCTCTTCAATAACATAAATTTTCTCAATTCAAGATGCTATGACCTCTACAACCACTGCCAATATATGACGTTTTGTAATTCTAAATTGTTTCTGTATTGCAGTTACTTTTTTCAACCCAACTAAGAAAAATTACAAAAGAGTCCACTGGATTCGACACTTGTCATTTTACAAGTAGGAATCTTAAAACACAATAACACTTTTTGATTGGAGGTATGTTTAGACATATAGGCAGTGCTTTAGTTGGGCCGGTATGCACCGGTACTGCGTACCGGTATAAAATTATTTTCCTTCTACCATACCGGGAAAAATATGTGCTCCGGTACGTCGTACTGGCAGTACAGGAACGATATTGTCCTAAAATACTTATTAAATGTCCAATTCAATAAGAGAGTGTATTTGTTAATAATGACAAACACTATTAAATTCGCAATAGATATGCGTTCTAATCTTCACCTTCGTGCGCATTTCTACAATAATTACTTTCTCTTTAGATTACATGTTGGCTATCCTGATAAGGTGCTCGTTTTTTTAAAACTCTTTTGTATGAGGCGATATTGAAAATTTTGAAGTAAGGTGAGTACCCCCATAAAATATTTTCCAACTAAAGCACTGCATATAGGTGGTGCTGCTAAATACATACAAACTGATTTCCTTCTCTAAATAAAGAGAGAAAGAAAAATAAAATCGCAATCAAGAGAAAAATGAAAGACAACTTTCTAACAGAATCATCAAATTATGTTCCTTCTCTGTTATCCCTTAAAACTATGTTAGTAAGTCCCTTAATAATTTGAATCATACTGCCACTATTCAAATGATGTTGCTGTTACCTTGAAAAAAGTATCACTAAATAATGAAAAAACCAAGCTTGTGTGGGATTCATTAATAACGAACCGGATTTATAAACAAACCTTACAATACAAATATTTATTTGAATATTATGACATTTCAGCACCTAGTCAAACTCATTTAATTTCACCATGGTTTGTTCTCACTGCTTTAATTGCCTATCAATGTTGCACACTAATCATTAGGTACAAGCTAGATGGATATTTCTTTATGTTCAATTACTGCTTATGTTGATTAACAGTTGAAAGACTGCAAACATCTTCTGCTTCTGGTTTCAATCTCTCTCTCTCCCGCACTCCATGGATCAACCCTCTTACTCCAAGGCCTGACAGCTTTCTGGAAACTGCTAACTTGAGTCTTTCTCACCCTTCTTTAGGTAGATAAGCAATCTGCTTCTCCCTCACTCGGCGTCATCAGCTGGGTTGCTTCTCATATGCTGCCATTCTCCAATGAGCTGACATCATCAATCTGGTGTCATTCCCTTCCTACCCCTCCTCACACTTGCTGGAAGTTCTTTTTCATTCAGATTGAGCAATTCGCTGTCAAATTTCCTGGTTGCTGACCCTTGGTCCGCTTATGTTTTCTTCAAACTCTATTCCATCCACATACAATTTCCTGTTCCTGATGACATACTTTTTACTTGCTTTCCTTAATTCTTTTATTTTTTGTACCAATTTTTTTTTTATTCTGGATGGCCCATTCCTAAAAAAAAAAATCCTTGCTTATGTAAGTACCCGATCTTTTAATGTATGTAATCGACCTGTTTTGTGGCAAATTGTATGACTATCATCCTTCTGCCTTTCCTGTTTTCTGTCTGATAAGCCTTGATAATTCCCCAACCTAACAGTTGTGGACCCTAAAACTATTTCTCTAAAATTTCCGTGATCTCCATTCTACGCGTGATTCCTTTTCTTTCTTCTATTCCCATGAAAGCAAGATTGAATGCTCAATTTTTTCTTCTCTATCCTTTGTATTCTGGTCCTCAATTCTTCCACTTCTTTCTTCATATGCTTGATCTCTTCTGGAATATCTTGCTTTACTTCTTTAGTCACTACACTAATTCTTTTACTTAGTCATTCTTCCAGGCCAACTAATCTTTCAATTATCTCTTCAAAGTTTCCCTGTCTGTTCAATGATCCTTGGTTCATTTCACTTCCACCAATCACCAGGAGAGCAATAATTATGACTGAATAAATGAATACTTGATTTTTCCTTCTTTATGTAGGCCTACTTGCTCTTTCAAACCCATCTTCTTTTTGTTCACAAAAGTTATGATTCTAGCTCTATAAACTGCTATTTCCACTCCCATTGTCCCTTATGTGACTTTCCCCTGAATCGGCAGGAACTCTATCTCTATATGTCCTCTCTCAACTGTTGTTTACTTAGTACTCGGAATGAGTTATAGCTGTGCATCCTTTAATTTTATCATGCTATCTTTGAAATTCATATCCAGCTCTTTTAAAGCACTGCCAACTAGTAAATAATTTTAACACATTTGCTTTAAGTAATTATTACTGTAAAAATTCATATGGCACTACTAGGCCTATACATTTTTCTCATTCCTAATGATATGCACTTGAATTATAGTTACATTTTTTAAGGATGTTGTCTCACTACTGTTACCTTCTTAAATCCTGTCCTTAGTTCTAGACCTTGAAGGTTAGACCTCCTATTGTATAGTCCGTAAGGAGGTCCCTTAACTCCATGATTAGAATCCCAAGAGCCAAAATAATAAGATTGTAGTGGTAGAGATGATGCTACCCGATACCACTCTGTGATCACCACCTGATTCCCTTCCTGTGTTGCAACTAAGAATTCACAATCAAATGGAATGTTGATATCCCCAAGGTCTGTGTTTGACTCAACAATTAGAAGCCAGATGATACTGCTCATGTTATCAACAGCTGTTACCTGGAAATGGAAGCATACATTTATCAATAGTTTTCTATTTTAATAACTAATGACATTAAAAGAAGCTCTTTTAAGTTAGGAAGTACAGAAGTGTAGCATAATTTAGTAAGTAGATTTCATTGGTTTAGAGATTGTTGTTGAGACATTGGACATACCACGTATCACTATGTTCTCTATAGAAAAATAAGATAATTAACTTTATCTTCAGTAACTGAAACCTCCACCAGTAGGGCCCTAAACTGAAGGGAAAAAAAACAAAATTTATATTGTGTACAATAATAAAATAATAGCATTATTCATTAAAATTTTATTTTTATTATTTGTTACAATTTAACTCTTTACCCACAATATCGGTCTTTTAGACAGTTATCAGTTCTATTTATTCATATGTTGGCAAAACTATTAGTATCGGCAACTATTAGTAACTATTAGTATTAGTGCTTTTTGCTGTGTGCTACGTGGGTCTTTAGGTAGATGAGGATCAGCGAGAAAGTTTCCATTGTTGTAACAAGTCATTGTTAACGAGTGCTAATTGCACGTCTGCATTTCTGCCTGCCACTTCTGGTAGTCCCTCAGATCATTATATCGTATTACGACATACTTCTGGTGATGTTAAAGTAACAGTAAGTGTAAATATTTTTAATAATAGAGAAGTAATTATATTTAACTTATTTTATAGCAATGGCAAGTATCTCATGTCCTTCTCTTGACACAGAGATACTGATCCTGACATTGAGGCTTGGATTACTCAATGGCTGAACAAAGTGAATGACAGAGATGAGAACACTTTCATGGGGAGTGATAATGAAATTCAAGCCTTTGGTTTCACCTCACGTATACCGTGGGGCTGAGTGCTCCTATCCCTAGCCATCCACCAATAGTCAGCCATTTCCTATATTTCTATACTAACAATACTCTTGTGCTTTCAATGGTAGTAAGCCTGTTCCAGTACTCAGCCATGTGATCTTTGCATTCAGTAGAAATAACAACACAAAAGCTTAATATTACCAATTTTTATTTAAACTTTGAGTTGGTAATCATGAATTTACAAAATGGTTTGGGTGTATGGAGCTTAAGTTTCAGCTCCAGATTATGAAGGTAACTATGTTTTTATTATGTTCAGATCCTTTGGGAGTGGTTCCCATCACTCATATTGGAAAATCCACAAATAAAAAAAATGGAAATATTTACAGATGTTAATGATTCTTTATTAATTTTACTGGCTGACTATTGGGTCATGAAAATCTATGAAGGGTCAGTATTCAGCCATGGTGGCTGACCACTGATGCTTGAAGCTAGTTGACATTTTTAAGTTTAAGCAATTGAGGAGCGTTTTTTTCAAAAGCCGATAACTGCAGGTTTTGACGAAATTGAGATATATATTGTTTCGTATAGTTTAAGTAGCTGCCTTTCCAATGGTTATACTGGTTATTTCATATTCCAATATCTATTCCACTCAGAAATGGTAGAAAAACGGTAGTTTTTGCAAAATCCGATATCTACGGTTAAGGTGTTCTAGCAAAATCCGATAACTGTGGCGAATAAAGGATAGCCAATTTTTTCGTGTGGAAACACAGACCATTGCATTAATCATTGGCAGGGCCTACCTGGTCATAGTTACATGCCACCTGATCAGGTATTTGGAAGATTAGAGAAGGATTAGAGGTTTAAAAATGACATTATTTGTCATCAACTGCGACATAATGAAGAAACATATAAAGGTACAAATGCTTGGTCAAGACTGGAAAATATGGGCTTTTAAGAAGGCTTCATCCCAATTGTCATTTCAGATTTCGGCAGCAACACTATTCAAACGCTACAAGAGAAATGTTAAAGGGGAAAGTAAAAAAGTGCTTCTTTCGGTCTATTTATTTTGGATCAGACATTGAATATGATGTGCTAAAAAAGATGTTAAAGACTTAAAAGTGTTTGCGAAAAAAAAAAGAATTTCCCAAAGTAAACCATCTGTTGGAAAAAATGGGATGTTGAAAAACTAATGCAGTACTTTTCAGTCCCTAATGATGCCAAAGCATTTTATGCAGATGTGATGGCTGCAACAAATAAATGAATGGAACTCTTTTAGTATTCAATGTACAAGGCGTGTCCATGAAGTAAGTTTCCCTGGGGCCGTTTACAGAAACGAAACACATTTTCGTGGACATGTATATTTCAACAGATATGTTTTTCAACATATTCACCACTGGAATTGAAACATTTGTCATACGGTGGAACCAACTATTTATATCAGAGTCGTACAAGTCTGCCCCCAGGGATTTTAACCACGGTGTGACAAACATTTCCTCCTCTCAGTCTTTCCCTGTCATTTCTTGAGGTGTAGGAAAAGATAGAAATCACTGGGAGTGGGGTCCGGGCTGTAGGGTGGATGTTTAAACACCTCCCAACAAGTCTCCTGCGGAAGTTCGGCTGGGAAAAAGATTGACAGAGAGGCGAAGGTGGTTGTCACTCAGTGATTCAGGCGGAAAACTTCTACGACACAGGTATTCAAAAGTTGGTCCCAAGGTATGACAAATGTTTCAATTCCAGTGGTGAATATGTTGAAAAATAGCTGAACACTTCCTGTATCTGTTACAATAAATATTTTCTTGAAATTTTGTTTTGTTCTATAAACAGCCCCAGGGAAACTTACTTTATGGATGGCCCACGTAACAATAGATTTATAACTGTTTTGAAATCAATATTCAGATTTATTCTGGGTCCCTCATCAACAATCACTTGTTTTTAGGTATCACTGCAGTTTTTAAGTGACCACTGAGTTTCTTAAATGTTTTTATTCAATAGTATTTCTGTTTTGAAGTAGTCTTGTTGCTCTGTGATGTGTATTCACATTGACTGTTAATATGTATAGAGGAATAATGTTTGTACTTCTTAAGAAAAACAACAGGATAAGGGCTGCATATCTATATGGAGTGACGTATACATTTCGTAATTACCTGAAAATATGCCCAGATATACAACACTTGATACAAAATGCAAAAAATGCTCTTTAGTAATATGCAATTAAACGTTAAATCTGCAGATACAGTATATTGTCCTGTGCAGATATCGGATTTTGTGAAAACTTTGAATATTTTGAGCTGAAATAAAAAATGCTACATTATTTTTATCTGTTGTTGTTTACTAATGCTCAGGAACTTGGATTTCCTCCATTCTCCTTCGGGCGTTCCAATAGTAATGTGTGAGCTGGGTTGGTAGATCAGCATCAATCTTCTTGATTGCTGGGCAAGTCAGTAGGTGTTCTCCATTCATTATTGAAGCTGGATCGTTGCACAGGGTACATTGTGGTGAAGGATAGATGTTGATTCTATGAAGATGTGAAGCTAAGCAGTCATGACCTGTAGTTATGCGGAAAAGAGCAACTGTTTGTCTTCTGGGTAGATCAGGAATGGCTGATTTATTCCTCAGTAAGGAATTCCATGACTTCTTGTGACTGTCTTTTTCATTTTTCTCTTTACATATTTGATTAATCTTATATTGGGTCCAGATCTTAGCATTGTTAAAAGGTATGCTACAATATGGAGTCTGTTTAATGTTTGTTCCTTTCTTTGCAAGGAAGTCAGCAGCTTCATTTCCCATAATTTGACAGTGGGCAGGTATCCATTGAAATGCAATGTCTTTTTTGAGACTTTGAAGTATTCTTGTTGTTGTATGTATTTCTCTTACTTTTTTGCTTTCTGGGTATGGTGATGCAATTGCTTGCAATGCAGTCTTTGAGTCTAAATGAAGGTTTTGATATCATAAAGGTGTTAGCATGTACATTCTTATAACAAAAATACAGATACAAATTCTTAAAAGTTTCAAGTGTACGCAAAAAAAATTTAATATCTCAAAACTATACTTTATGTAGGTATCGGTTTTTGAAAGAATGCTCTTCAATTTTTTAACCAAGTATTAATGTCGTATGCACTTTAAATGCATGTAAACATTAATATTCTTACAAATTCCCAGTAGTCAGCCACCTAAAACTGCAACACCTTTTGGAATTCCCTGAAAGAAAATGTGGCTGACCATTGGGATTCTTGTCGATGAATACTGGTGTTGAGTGGTTGAGCACTGGTGAATCTGCTACGTTTTTATAATTTCTGAAATTTTAAAATAATTATTATAAAAATGTTGTAATTGTATTGTGTTTCTTGAAGAAAAAACTGAATTCTGAATGTAATAAATATACGCAAACCAAATTTCTTTATATTTCTTATACGGTACCGTAAACTGGGCCAACTTTGGCCCTTGGGGGCAATTTTGTCCCACACAGAGAATAAAAGTTAATATTTTTTTTTATAGAGGTTACATAAAAGATGACAGAATGAACTGTGGCATAATAACTTTGCTATTTTCTGGAGAATCTATATGGATTACTAGGAATATTTTTTCACTATCCTTTGAAGGTGGTAGCTGTGTCACAATCAGAATCAGCTGTTTTGTGGAGGGAAGATTGTGTGAAAACTTTATAGGCTGTGGACCTGGATTTGAACAAAAAAATGCAGTAAGTATCAAATTATTTACTTTATATATTTATAAAAAACATGGCATTTTAATAAAGCTTGATTTTAAATATATTTTTTTCATATTCATTCTAATTCTTACCATGTATCATTTTAGAGGTTATTTGGGACAACAAAGTTGCCATAGTGTTTTCATGAAAATTGTGTTGTGCTTGTTTTTTAGGGTTTTTCTCTCAAAACACATTCCAGAACAAGAGAAATGGGGAAAGAGAGGAAGGGAACCAGGAGAAAGCTAGGGAGTTGGGAATAGAAAAAAAATATTCTGACGATAAGTTACAAAAATGTTTGCAAGATATAATGGAAGCTCGTCTGTCACAGAGGCAAGCAGCAAAGCATTGGAATGTTGAGTCTGGAAAAGTAATCACCCCTGCAGACATAGATACTGGTATTACTATTCCAGTGACCTTCTCAGAACCAAATAAGAAGAGAACGAGGGGAAGGCCGAGGATACCGGTAGTGGTTGATGACATCTCCTCTAGTGAGGATTCTCATTTCAGTGTTGATGACACTACAAGCAATGATTTGGAATAATAGAAAGAGGACTTTGACCATGAGTGCCCAACTCATGAAGCTGATGATTTATGGAAGGAAAAGCTAAAGGAAAATGACTATATTGCAATCAACTACAGAGGAAGACTCTATCCAGGCAGAATTGTTGGTTTTGCCATGTAAGATGGGATAAAAAATTAAAGTGAAGTGTACGGAAAAAACCAATGAAGTTCTGGAGATGGCCACAAGAAGGACAAGAGGACATATTGGCTTATGATTTCACTGATATGAAAACAAGAATAGATGAATTAGGAGAGGATACTACTCTGTCGCTAAACTGAACAGTTTCATTTCTTTTTTAATTTTGTAAGTTTTTAGTTTTTATTGGGCTGTTTTTCATGTTTCACTATCCTAATTACTAGCATTTCAATAAGTACTGTACAGTATAATTTTTATCTTCCAGTATAGCCTAAGCATTATTTTTTTTATTATTTTCTCAATAAAACGTTATCACTTTTTGAATAAAATATTGTATAAAATTTATCTTCCTATTTTTTGTGTGATACTTTCACTTGTAAAATATTAGTTAAATGGGTCTCATTTTCACTTATGCACAACATTGGTCCAGTGATCAAAATGTAGTCTTCAAAGAAGAAAAACTGTAAGTGGGCTAAAGTTGTCCCGTGATGGGGCAACATTGGCCCATTTAAAAAATATTCACAGAAAATATAGGAAACAATAGTAATCACCCAATGTATATCAGAGTGTACTCAGAAAACCCTCACCCTTATTTCAGATATTACTTATATTCTTATAACAAAAAATAGAGGAGAAGAGAGGCTTAAATTTTCAGAAATTGAAAAAAGTGGGCCAAAGTTGGCCTAGTTTACGGTACCTAAAAATCTTCTACAAACGAAAATTATTCTTATCTGGCGACCATTGGTACTCTCACCTTACATGCTAATTGTTAAGGTGCACAGCTTTATTTTCGGGGAAAAATGCAATTCAAGGTTTGTTCTATAATAGGCCTACGTTAGTGATGATACTGTAAGCAAGAGGTGCTTATATCTGGACCAAGAGGAGCAAATGTAGGGGTAGGACATAAATCCGATGCGATAGGAACAATAAGTTGGGTCACACAGGAAATGATAAAATAATTAAAGCCTCTGGAACTGGGGTTGGAGGACCATTCTACTTTAAGTAGACACAAGATAGAGCTAGTGAACTTATCGCAGGCAGTGGAACAGAGATCCACGGATCTTAATTGGAATACAAATTGTAACATGTTATAAAACACTGCAACTTTATTCACACGGTGCAATAATAGAAATAAATGAAATATATGCTTTAAACAACTGAAATAGCCAATGTACTGAATTGGCGCTCAATTACTAACACGTGGATTTAAATGTAAGGAATTTACATCAGAAATGAATTATATATGAAAACACTTGTAATCGTTGAGTTAATCAGTAAATTTATGTGGACTAACTGAACTATCAAGATTAAGAGTAATTTGCACTAATATTGGTTACTTCACTGTGAACACTGGATTGCACAATGCAATGTAAGCCTATTCGAACATAACACAAGGATGTGTTAATGGAAATAACTGTAACACTGTGGTAATTACTGCAGAATAATTACAAAAAAAAGCAAACAACAAAACTTAATACTTGCAGTTTTGTTCTAAATTCGGGGTTTTTGAGAGCACTTGAACTCTGTGTTGCAACTGACTTGAAAAACCGCACAAATATAAGGTGTAGCTGCGCACGTCTTGACTAAATGCCAGCTAGCGATGAATTGAACTGGATGGCTTGGCTTCACCTAGAGCGTGCACAAGATTGCATCAGATTACACCACATTACGAAATTGCTTACTCGACGTGGGGAAATAAATTGCGGCTATTTGAACAGACTAATTCACTAGACATGTTGCTTGCACTAACATACACAGTGCCAATATTATGAAGACAAATCAGATTACTAATTGTTATCTTCTTATTCAACACATAACTTATCTTTCCTCAGAATGCAATTACCTTCCTGACTTTTACTGTTTCTGTTTTCTTTGGGACTTTTCCCCTACAATTATGCTTTCATCCATTGTGAAACACAGCACAAGTTAACAGAATTCATCCTACACAGTTCACAGTATGGAGAAGCATGCTAGAAACTATGCAAATTCATGTAAAACCCTATTTTGTCCAGGGGTAGACATAATACGGGTTGCAACAATACTTCTCATAGTCTGAATCTAAATTGGATGAATAACTGTTGTCTGCAGCTGCCACTAACTTGATAGTTTCTGAAGAAAGAAATTTATGTCAGGAAGAACAAATTTAGTAGTATGCCAGGAACAAAATATTGCAAGCAGAAAAACACCTCAACACAAATAACTCAAGGGATAATGGGTCAAAGTAGTGCTGCCCAAGCCTTAAGCCTGGAGGCTAATCCCATAGATATTAGTAATAACAATAGCCTAATAATAATAATAATAATAATAATAATAATAATAATAGGCCTATTTACTTCCATCTTAAATATTAGATTCAATACATGGCTTCGTGAATCTTATATCTAAACCTAAAACCTGGGTGCTATGTTTATTATAAATTAAAAATTGCAAATAATACCGGCACATACTAAAATAATATTTAAATTATAGTAAGCATTATAAATACAGGTTTTCGACTATATTTTAATTTATTACATTGAAGATTCCAAATATTCATCCAAAGAAAAATATTGATGGTCCAAAAGGAGGTGCTTGAGTTTTCTTTTCTCTTTCTTTTCTTTTCAGTGTGAGAGAAAAAAAGCAGTCTACAAATTTATAAAATGTGCAAAAGCAATGTTATAGAGTGTGTAAAAATTTTGCATAGAAATAAATACTGTTAAGTTAATCAAGTAGGGCCTATGTTGCTGCTATTTCTTACAAGGAAATAATTTTTGTATTTATAAATTTCTTAAATATCCTACATCAGAATTTGACTAGCTCACATTTTTCGTCATTTTTATTATTATATTTTTACAGTATCTATCATTTAGCCTCTTCGTCACACAATACAATTTAATTTTGAACATGAATGTACAGAAATGATATATTGAATTTATGTTACAATATGGTTGCAATTACCAATAATTAAAGATCAACCTTCATGATTCAGAAATTTCATGAGATATTTCTAGTTAATTTGTCTATTGAAGAAATTCACACCATTGAGTAGGCCTACATTGGCATTATTCCTGAAAGCAACCCCCTACTGTAACCTTGAGCAACTTTTCCATCAAGATTTATCCCTGTACAATGAATGACTAATAAGCTTCATTTGAACTGTACTGTAATGGCTCTGACTTTATTGTCTCATACACATTAATAATAATAATAATTTCAATTTCAATTTCAATTATTTATTTAGAGAAACTACAGACAATTTTTACAAATTTTAAACATTTCTTATATAATAATGCGATGATTGATGATACAGGAATGATGATAATGATGATGATGATGATGACGATGATGATGATGACGATGATGATGATGAAATACAATAATAATAGACATATACAAACAGGAATAACATAATTACAAAATGATTCATAATAAGACATATGACTTGTAAGTATGTCAAGTCAGCTTTGTAAGCCTCATTGATCAATTTTGTGTGGTCAGCATGTTGAGACTAGTCAGCACATTCCAAGTGGTGGAATGTCTCTGTTCATATGTTACAGATTTGATATGAAACCATTCTGGTTTAAAGAAACCAGGTCAGACACTTATATTTAAAATATTTTAGCATTTTGGAATCACTGCTTGTGGAATATATCTGAATTTCGATACAACGTATTACAAGCAATGGCCAATCTGAAACAAGGAACTGTGTAAGGCTGTTGTACAACAAAAATTGTTCGATTTCTTGTTCCTCTTGCATGAGGGACTGAGAGCCCTATGTTATCTAAGATTGATTTGCAGTGTATTTCCCCACGAAAGACTTTAGCTATGAAATTAGCATCTGCTGAAACACGCCTATTATGTAATGTTTCCAAATTTAATAACTTAAGTATTTCATCGTAGTCCAGATTTCTGTTAAACTTACTACGTATAAGGGAAACAAATTTTCTTTGTATTCGTTCCAGCTTATTACTGTCTGAGACAGTAATGCTATTATATGCAACACTGCAATATTCTAAGCCACTGCGAATTAAAGATTTGTAAAGAGTAATTAGTGACTCTATGCTTTATAAATTATGAGAAATTAAGCGAACTAATCCAAGAGTTTTTAGAGCCTGTGTGAAAATATGGTCGATATGGAGATGGAAGTATAATTTCGTGTCTAAGTAGACACCCAGGTATTTTATATTTTCTGAGCGTGCTATTATATTTTGGCCAAGACGATAGTTGTATATTATTTGGTTAGTTTTTATACTAAATATCATACTCTGGGTCTTACTGCTGTTAATTAGCATAAGATTTGAACTGAACCATAGTTTAATGCGATCGATATTCCTTTACAATAGTTTACAGTCAGAGGCCGTAGATATTTTATTCCATATACATAGGTCGTTGCGGCAATTACTCCTTCGGTCGTATTTCATATTACTTTGATATGAACTAACGAAAACATTCTAATTTAAATTATATTTTATTGGAAGTAATTAAGCATTGGGAGAATTAAGTATAGAATCATAAGTAATAAAAGCTTAAGAACTAGGATTAATATTCACTGCAATAAGAGAGAGAAATTATAGTTCAGAATAAAGTGAGTACGAATAACTGTAATAATAACATTGTCAGAGTGAACAAAGGTAGGTTGTCAATCACTAGAGCCAATTCCGTGTATTAGTATTGTGTTCAAAAGTTAACTTATACAAAAGAAGATCAGATAAGGGGTGATTTTATTGTTTGAAGGGGAGAAACCAACTCTGCTCTCGTACCAAGTGAACAATAAGAGGGTCTGGATTCTAGGAACTCAATCCGCCCGGACTCTCATAGCAGCGTGGGCCTGACAACCAATCAGACTACGCAAGAAGTTCCTTAGCGGAATAATACTTAAAGTTAATAGCCAATAATGGTGAGGGACTAATTGATGTCTCTGACAACAATGCAAGGTTTCTTGGGAGGAGAGAAAATTCAAGAGAGAGAGAGAAGCGCTGGGGACTCCTGACGAGTAGGTCTTAAAATCTTGGAGGCCAGGGGGCCGACTTCGATTGTAGTAGTCTCGTAAATTTACTAAGTCCAGGTCGAGAGTGACTGGCTAGTTCATTCAAAATTAGAGTCGGGAAGAGTTAATTATTCACTATATATCAGTAGTATCTGAATAAAGTAGCTAACCGTCCAAGAAACCGAGCATTTAATAAATTCATTATTTCACTGTAACAGATTACAAGTTGAGAATTTTATTGTAAGAAAATTTGTATTGGACGTAATAAGTAACGAAGCATTATAATAAATATCAGCTCTTACCCAACTTTGAGACTTTTAATTAATAGCTGCAATCCTGTAACGCGTTGTCCCTGAAAGAGGAGTTTCTAGCCGGGCAATACAATAAAAAGGTGAGTGTACGGCGCTGGATTGGGCATCATCCAGGTCATCCCAGGACTTCACGTCACGACAACAACTTGAAGTAAGTGTTCATCTTCCAAAGGACACCAGGTTTGGGTTCTTATCCAAATAACAATCCTCTTCCAAATGGCACCCAACTACTCTTCCATCGTCAACATATCCTATTCTGTTACATGTTAGTATATTAGATAAGTCATTAATGAAGACTAAGAACAAGAAGGGACCCAATACTGACCCCTGGGGTACACCTTGTGGTATGTGAAAGGGCTCAGAAAGATAGTTAGATATTCTAACCCGAGCAGATCTGTTTCTTAAATAACTTGAGAACCAATTAACATACTTGTTATGTAGACCTAAATTACTCAACTTTTTAACAAGAAGATCGTGATTAACTACATCAAATGCTCTGCTCAGGTAAAAGAATATGGCATCTGATTGCGATTGTGAGCAATTTCCTTTAAATATGTCATTGAGAAGAGTGACAATATTGGTTGCAGTAGACATGTTCTTGGTAAAACCATGCTGAAAATCATTTAATTTATTTTTACTGAAAAAAGAAATATGTTTATGAATGATGGTTTCAAAGATTTTTGAAAATGTATTTAGTATGGCTATGGGCCTAAAGTTCGCCACTTCTTTGCTATTGCCTTTCTTATGTACCGGCCTGATAGCAGAAATTTTCCACATTGATGGAAAAGCTTCTGTTTCTAGTGAAAGGTTATACACATATGTAAGAACAGGTGTCAGTATTGAGGCACACCCCTTGACAATTAAGCTTGGTATCTGGTCAAGTCCCGAACTATTAGATGGTTTCAAATGTTGAATAGCTACCAAGACATCAGAATTTATGATAGTTGGAACATGTAGGCATTCAGATATGACAGTTTGAGCATAGGGCCCCGGTACTGCATTAGTGGGCTTGTTTATAAACTCAAAATGCTCTGCGAAAATATTCACTAGCTTTGTTGGTTCTGAGACAATGGAATTGTTCATTTTAACGTGGAGCACGGGATCATTTTTATTTCGTAGCTTCGAAACATAGCTCCAGAATTTAGTAGGGTTTGACTTTAAATCTTGATCGATTGATTTGTACCATTTTTGTCTATCAATTTTAATAGTTACTTTTACTAATCTTCGATATAACTGTATGTTTGAGTGTCCATTCTTGATTGCTTTAACAAAAGTTAGTTTTAAATTTTCAATTTTCACTTGACAAGCAAACTTAGATTTACCTTTGGTAATCCGGACGGCCGTTTCGCACTATTTTAGTGCATCATCAGCGGTTTTCGAACTGCTACTGGTGGGTGCCTGTGTTGTACACCTAGGTGGTGTGGGTGTTGCGTTGGTCTTGAGGTGGGAGTGGGAGTATTTGGCGGTGTTTGAATGTCAGGTATCGTGTCAAAAAGTGTGTGTGATTTGAAGTGTAGTTGGTCATTCAGTATAGAAGTGGGGTGATTTTTTGTGTGTTTATATATTTCTAGTTGTTCTATTGTGTTTAGTTTGCGACTTTTGTGGAGTGTGTGGAGAATTTCCATGTTCGTGTCTATGTTAGTGTAATTGTGGTTTGTGTCAAGTAGGTGTTCTGCATAATTTGATTTTCTGTTGTGGGGGTATTTGAGTGCTTTTATGTGTTCTTGGAATCTTGTTCTAAAGGATCTGCCAGTTTGGCCTATATAGAAGTTGGGACAATTATCGCCGTCCGGATTACCAAAGGTAAATCTAAGTTTGCTTGTCAAGTGAAAATTGAAAATTTAAAACTAACTAATCTTCGATAATCTGAAAAACATTGATAATAAAAATCAGTCGAGTGTTTTTTAAAAAGTCGATAATAATGTTTCTTTTTCCTTATATATAATTTGAGCTCCCTTGAAAACCAGGCCGGATATTTTGATTTAACAACAAATGTTTTAGGGATTGACTTATTAATTGCATCATTAACTAGGTATGTAAGATTTTCAACAGCAGTGTCAGGTGATTTTTGATTATACGCTGTGGACCAGTCAGATGAAGCTAATGTGTTGTATAGTTTATAATAGTCACCTTTGTGATAGCATAGACTTTCTGTTGGGAACTGGGTACCTTCGCTCACTTGGCTTATTAGGTTTATAGCAATAGGGGGATGAAAATTATCTATATTCACCAGTGCATAATCTGATATTGATACAGTGATCTCATCCAGACTAGTAAAAACTAGGTCTAATAAATTATTACTAGGGACAGTATCATTGATTTGAGACAAATTTAAAAAAGAGCATGTTTGGTGTACTGTTTCACCTTTAATTTTATGATAATGATATAAATTAGGTGCAACACCTGCCAGCCAAATGAAGTCAGGGATATTAAAATCACCGAGTAAAATGACCTGAAAATTATTACAATCTAGATTATTTTCAAGAAAATTAAAGTATTGCTGAAATACAACGATACTCGTATTGGGCACAAAATAATGGCATCCAATAAGAATAGGCTGAGCATTTTTAAAAGTTAACTCAATCCACACACATTCATCTGTCTGTTCAAATTCAGGTCTACGTTTATGCCTGACACTATTACTGATGGCAATTAGGGACCCTCCTCTGCGAATTTGGCTAACTAGTGAATATTTTCTGTCAGATCTGTACACATGATATGTTTCTGGAAAATAATTGTGATCATAATGATCACCATTTAACCATGTTTCAGTAAGACAAATGATGTTGGGTTCATTTGTGTTTATATTGTCGAAAAGGTCCGTGGATTTAGTTCTTAAACCACGAACATTTTGGTAATAAATTTCAGTGCCTAAATTCCTATTACTAAACATAGACTGATCCATATAATCACAACTATTTGCCATTTAGGGTTAAGGAGAGCCCCCTCCAAGGCTGCTTTTAGAAGATGATCTGGCTAGCAGCGTATCAATAATCTTCCTAGGGGAAGATCTAATGGATTTTTCAGGAGTTTTGCCCTGTGATTTCGTTGTAGGGCTACCTACCAAACTGGTGGACGTGATTTGTTCAAAAGTTTCTGAATAAGTCTGGTCCTCCTGTAGGCGGCCACGGAATGGAAAAAACAACACCCCACTTGGCCAGATATCTACATTATTAATAAGAGGGAAATCCTCCTCACAAACAGAAATATGAAAGCTGGCATAAGAATTAAATTTGGTTTTCAGTTTTGTGACTGCAAATGTTTTAAGCTTTATCTGAGTACTTAAAGATTCAGCTATATCTTCTACCTTTACAGTGTTACCATATCGTGACACGAATAAAGCTTTACATTTGGTCGGTTTGGCAACTACTGGTAGTGAGGAAGAATTCCTAACTCCTATTAGCTTCTTAACCCTTTGTTTTTTAGTGACAACTGTGAAGCCATCGTTGGTGTCACCTCTATCAGATTCCGGGGCACTAAGTGTGGTGGGCACTGGGAGATTAATGGCACTAGGCGCACTGGCACTGGTACTGGCACTTGTAGTGGCCCGGCTGGGCACTGGCAGATTAACACTGCCGCTTGAGGAGGCTGGAACTCTGTTGACACCACTTGAACCATTATTGGTACTGGTAGCACTTCCACTGTTGGTAGAGGTGGTCTCTCTATTGATGGCAGCCACCACTTCAGAGTATTTGATAGGTTGGATAATATTAGCGACTTTCTTACTGTGCTGCTGGAGAATGTTAGTACCACTTGTACCAGCTCCTTGTTGAACTCGTGATGAGAGGAGATCTCGGAGGCCATTGATCTCTTTCCGCAGAGTTTTATTTTCCTCTCTTAAGTCGGAGACCTCGGAGAGAATATTGGTCAGCAGTTCAGTCATTGCTGACACTGCTGCTGCTGATGATTTATTGGACTCAAGAATGGCTTCAAGTTTGCCGTCCAAGGCCATAGAAATATTACACCACCCTGGCTGAATATGATTTGTAGATCTGCCCTCCTCAGGAACTGAATTGGATCTGGATCTAACTGGAGTTTCGTCATTCCTGAGGGCTTTCATTAGATGGGTGCACTTACCACAAACGTAGGTGCTCTCGCCATCCTTATAGTAGAGGGTAGCCTCTAAATCTGTTATGTTTAAGCAAGGTAAATGAAAACGAGCCTTACAGCTCCCACTGCAGTATAAATGTTTTTGCCTTCCCTGGAACCCCTTGTTGCACAAAGGGCACAAGTCGGCACTAGGCGCCATTGGAGAACCAAGCACTGCCAATGAGTTAGTAAGTAGGTCACCACTATAGCAGAGAGAACACACAACACGTCCACTCACGGTGAAGTCTCATACTACATAATAATAATAATAGTAATAATAATAATAATAATAATAAATCACACAATGAATGGTGCATGGATTGCTGCAGAGGAACAAAGATGTGAAGGAGTTAGACAAATAATTAACGAGTCAATAAGAACTGGGGATGTTGACATAGCTGCAAGAAACATCAAACTGGAAGTCTCTAGGTGTTGACCAGATTCATAACTTCTGGTATAAGCTGGTATAAAAGATTTACCTGTACTCACCAGCTTCTTGCTCAGCACTTCTCGGATTTTCTGGAGAATCCAAGGTGCGTACACTCATTTTTGACCCAGAGAATAACGTACATGATACCTAAGGGAGATTACACCACAGACCAGGCTAAATATCGTCTGATCACCTGCTTGCCTACTGTCTACAAGCTTTTTACTTCTTTCATTGCTAATGCAATTTGTAGGCACTGTGATCAAAATAATATACTGGCAGAGGAGCAGAAAGGTTGTATTTGAGGCTTAAGGGGGTGTAAAGAACAGCTGATGATTGATGCTATCATATTGGAACGAGCAAAAACAAAAGAAAAAGTTTGTACATGGGATATATTGACTATCGTAAGGCGTTTGATTTGGTCCCTCATTCCTGGTTGATACATGTGCTAAGGATTTACAAAGTAGAACCAAAAGGAATAAACCTGCTGAAACACCTCATGACAATGTGGAAAACAAATATTTATCTATCCTGCGGTGGAGAGACTGTCAACACTGCTAAAATATCTATAAAGCAGGGAATCGTTCAGGGTGACTCCATAAGTCCATTAATATTTTGTTTGGCGCTGAATCCCTTGCCGCATATGTTAAACGATGAAGGGTACAGATTTGAAATTGATGGTGGTGTAGTTAGAAAAAAATAACACATTTACTGTATATGGATGAATTGAAACTATATGCAGCTAAGAAGGCAGAACTCCGAGCGCTTTTAAATATGGTGGAAGTGTTTACCAGAGATGTTAGGATGTGTTTTGGACTGGATAAGTGCAGAACACTAAGTGTTTGAATTGGAATACAGAAGTCTGTTGGATTCACTCTTGAAGATGGACAAAAAATTGATCCGCTAAATGAGGAAGAAAAATATAGATATTTGGGAGTGCAGCAAGCTCTCAACATGGAACACAAAACTATGAAGCAACTTACATCAAAGAAATTTTTAGAGAGGGTCAAAATGTTGCTGAAAACTAAGCTATCCGGAGTGAGGTTGTGCAAGGCGATCAACTCATAGGCAGATCCAACACTTGTGTACACATTCGGAATAATTTGCTGGACAAAAACAGACTTAGATGATCTTGAAAGGAAAATAAGAGTAAACTTTACCAATGTGAGAGCTAATCATCCTAAGTCTGCAATTGAACAATTTGCGCTTAGTAGAGAGGATGGTGGCAAAGGACTTATTGACCTGCAACAGCTCCATATGAAACAAATTATGAATCTGCGAGAGTACTTTCAACATAAACAAACAACGAGTCTCCATGCAGCAATAATAAGGACTGATGTTGGGCTTATTCCATTGAATCTTGGGAGAGATATTGGTGGGGTTGTGCCATTTGGCATGTTGAAGAATCTTGAGAACAACTGAAAGCAGAAAGTGTTACATGGGAGGCATCCTCATGACTTGGGTCAAAAATATGTTGACAAAAAGCGTCAAACTATTGGCTGACACATGGAGATCTGTTCCCGGAGACTGAAGGCTTCATAATCGCAATCCAAGATCAGGTCATAGCCACACAAAAAATACCTTAAGTACATCGTTAAAGATCCCAATGTGACTGATCATAGGTGCAGAATGTGTAGTGATGCATCTGAAACTATTCAACACGTCACTTCGGCCTGCAGAGTCCTTGGCAGTACGGATTATTCTCGTAGGCATGATCAGATGGCAAAAGTTATCAACCAGTAACTTGCCCTTTACCACAGTCTCAAAAGTAGCAGAGTGCCATACTATCAGCATATTCCAGAAAGTGTACTTGAAAATACTGGTTTTAGGCTATGTTGGGACCGGTCAATACTAACGGACAGGACTATACTAGCCAATGGATCTGATATTGTACTCACCATCAAGAATAGCAAGATGACATACATTATTGATATCACCATTCCAAATACGCATAATCTCCAGCAATCATATGGCAACAAATTAAATAAGTACCTTGAACTCGCCAAAGAAATTAAGAAAATGTGGAGGCAAGGGAGGGTGATAATAATACCCCTTGTCATGTCTGCAACTGGTGTCATCCCGAAAACGCTCCCTAAGAACTTAAAAGAGCTAAGCATTCCAGGAAAAGCTGTCATCACAACGGTGCAGAAGGCCAAACTGCTGGGCATGTGTGCGACAGACTGGAGGTTCCTGAATCTCCCTTCAACAATACAATAGTGACTATCATCTTTGCAGTGTATAGTCTATATATATAGTATAAAACAAACCTCCCTATGAAGGAGTGAAAAGAATAATGATAATAATAACTACAACAATAATAATAAATAATATCACCACTAATAGAACAAAATAATATTAAAAAACTATAAAATAAAAATAATAATATTAATAACAATATACTAACAATTAAATGTTTATAATACCAGAATCATGTAAAAAGCTCACTTTTTTCAAAGACAATTTATTATTATGTTTCAGAAAAAAAAATATTACACTATTTAATAGCTGTAAAAGAAAAGAAAAACGTGTATTAGATCAAATCTAACACGCGAGTGATGGCATGACAGCCATAGGCACGATGGATGCTGGGTTACAAAGGAAAAAGAAAGGAAAAAATGATAACTTTAAAGATGTTTACTATACCTGAGCCAAGGCACTGGGTGATGATTCATACAGCACCACCAGTGGTTTGTTTTGAAAACACTTGATCATATGAATATACTCAATGCCAAGGATAGCCACCATCATTCCCATCATATTCAGCTGTTGCAACACTCTCGTTGCATTGTGCATCACATCTAAACAGTAGATATTAGTTTATTAATTAATCCACTGAATCATGGAAAACAACAAACACACAATTTACAAACTATAAACATCCTAAGCATGAAATAAATTATGGGAAATAAGCAACTGAAATATAAAACACTTTTCAAGTAGTCAATGAATGGTAAGAGGAGAAATAAAAAATAAAATAAAAAGATAATGCTACCCAAAATCTCTTTTTGTTTTTACATTTTATACATTTTATTCCATATTACCCATGGAGTTGTGTGGTGCAGCAACCACAGATAAGCAAATTCTATGGCTTGCCTGCAACATGGGAGAAAAAGGACCAAAGTAAACACAAGTATTCTTTTGAACAAATTTTATTTACAGTATGGGTCCTGTACATAAAGTTATGATTTAATAATCAGAAGTTTCCTGCAATTTAAAATGCAATATAAAAATGGTTCAATGTATTTACTTCTTTTTTTGCATTTACGACTCTTTAGGAATTCCATCAAAACTGAAAGAGTTTGGTTACTATAACTAAAATATTAAGGGGACTATTTATGATACCTTTTTCATATTTTGATTTTAATAAAAAAAAATGTAAATTTCTAAACATCTATAAGCAGCTAATAAAATGGCTACATTGATTTTTCTCTAAATATTACATAGGGGGTACTTGACTCGTGTCCATTTTACTTTCTCGCATATACGTAGGATAGAGAAAGTATTGTGATTGTGACAAAAAATCAAAATCGAGATAATACCGGGAATACATGTTTCACAATGCCTAGAAACAGAAAAAAGTGTTTTTGGAATGACGTCTTTCCGTCTGTCTGTCTGATCATCTCTCTGTCTGTCCTTCTGTGAACAAGCACAGCGGGTAAACGGTTCATTGCATTTACTTCATTTTTTTAACTAAGGAATTTTTGAATTTGAGTTTTATAAATGAAGTATTAAGGAGACTTTTCATGAAAATGTTTTGAAAAATTTTGATTTTTGAAAAATTCGCTCTAACGATTTTAATTAAAATTTAAAATTGCAAACTCTTATGTATGACTAATAAAATGGCTATATCCGTTTTTCTGCAAAACTGGCTTAGGGGGTACTTTACTCGTATCCATTTTCGATTTTTATAGGCAATCTCCATTACAGTAGGCAATACATGAAAACCAATCACAGTAAAGTTGTAGAGAAAATTAAAATGAAAATTTTTTCTTTAACACATTTCTTTATACAGTTAATAGATATTAAGATAAAAACGAATAAGTATGGCTTAAATACAAATTTCAGAACATATATGTCAATTAAAATATGAATGACTTTTGTTACAGGAAAATAGTAATTTAATTATTGTTGTAAAATCAGTCAATTTAGCTCAGTCATAATGAACACACGAAAACCAATTACAACGAGGTGGTATAGCCAAATAGGGAAGAGGTCCTGGGTTCAAATCAAACCTCGTGGCCACAAAAATTGACTTGGGTATTTCATGGTTTCCTCATTCGCAAAGGGAAACGCCGGATTTGTAGGACTTGGTTTATTTTATGGGCAGGTAATAAATTTTGTCAAAGCATGATTTACTAAGAAAAAGAAAATTTATTGACCACTATGTACACCCACTCAAAATATCCATCCTCTGCAATGATTATTATTATTATTACTATTTCACGCTAAAATATTAAACATAAAAATCGACCCTGATGATTTGCATTTTAGATACTTGTTAGTTTTACGAAAATGTAATAAATAAAATTCAATTGTCTGTAAAATTTACTTTATTCTGTGCTAGCTTTTAACATGTTTGTGTGCGAAAGTTTGTGCAATATATTTTTGCACCGTTTATTTCATTTTTCTATACTGTCTCTAGTGATGGGCAAAATTGAATGATTTTAAGAATCAAGTAATCTATTCTCCAGTAATATAAAGAATTGAATGATCATTTGAATGAAAAAAATCTTGGATGAATGCAAGAACTTGAGTTGGTATCTGAGAACTACTATTAGTATTAGTATTAGTATTAGCCCATAATGTCCCCTAGGGGCACGGGCCTCTCTCCTGGGAGAGGTGGCTTGTGTTCACAATCCCGGTTAGCCATTCTGGGAAGGATCTTCCTATTATTACTTATGCCTATAGTCTATCATTTATAGACTGACTCAATTATTTACTCAAATTGTCATAATATATTGCCTAATTGTACTATTTTTCTGAGAAGATTCAGACTATGGAGCAGGAATGTTTTAACTTTGAAGCTCATTTTCTGTAAGTTTATTTTTTATATAATATGTAGGCCTACATTTTCTCAGCTTAACCTATAAACATTACATTTTCAGGATTTGTTTATTCTAATGTCTTACATACACTGAAACAACATTTTTTAAATTGGTTAATCTATGAATAAATACAGGTCATATAGTACCCGGTACTTAAAAATTTAGCTAAAAATTGGGTATAAAGAAAAAAACATATTTCAGTAAACAAGTAATTCTTTTTAAAACCATTGTTTCAATACTGATACAGGGCATGTGTCTAGAAACTGTAAAAGATCAATTGGCTAGCTTTAGTATTTTTTGAGAAAAGGAACATTATAGTCAACATTGTAAGGATAGGCTATTCCATTTCCCCTTAATGACATTTTACTTCAAGATTTCACAGAACCATTTAAGATAATAACGCTGTCTTGTCTGCCATGTGATGGTTTGTTAAAAATTGGCACTCTGACAACATTCAACTACTTTGTGTGCATGGTAGATGTGCGTATGCCTTTATTGTCTGTAAAACTTGTACCGCATTAATGGAACTTGAGAAATTTTTTTCACTTCAAGCTTATTGTAGAATCAAATCATTTGAATGATCATTTCGATACATTTTGTCACTCATGATATCTCGAGAACTTTAAAAAATTGGATAATTTAGAATTTTTCGTTAGAAAATTCCCATCACTAAATATCTTCATTGCGATACATGAAAGCTCAGCACCAACCTCATGATACATTTTGGCTTTAGCCACACAAGTTGTCAGGTTCAACAGTAGGGTTAACCAGTTGGATGCAAGGCTATACACTATCAGTATCAGTGTACAATATGTTCTTGTAGTGTATGTAGTGTATGCACATCATGCCACCACATGATTTGGATGTGCGATACCAAGAATATATTGTGATCCAAAATGACCTATGTTTCAAGTAAAAATCACAGTAACATTATTAACCAGAAAATATGAAACTAACAAAACTGCATCCCCGTACTCATGCTCAAGAAAGAATTCAGAGCCTGCATAGTTGTCTGTTGTCACTGTGGTAAAGAATATTTGGCTATATATACAGCCCATTTATATCGCATATATTATATATAGGCCTATATATATATATGTACACACACATATAATATTAGAAAAGAATTAAAAACTAGGACCTAAAAATATCAATGCTTACACATGATAAAACAACCCCTGTTACGTTGATCTCTGTGTCCCTTCGACAATGTGTTAATGTGTTTACATTAAAATCCTGTCTTTTTTTTAAAATGGATATTCTATTTACATTGTAAAGAAATCCTCTTGTGCCCCTGATTATAACAAGTGAATGAAGTTGGTTTACAGAACACAGCAATTAGTCTCCTATTCCTCTAGCCTAAGAAAACCATTATTAAAACCAGCAAAAAGTTATGTTGTGGCTGATATGTTGTGCCCTATTCAATTAACTTTGGTTCTAAAATATCTAAACCTGACAGGAAATTGCCAAAATGCCAATATTTTGATTTCCAGCTTGACCAAGTAGTTGTAATAAAAATACTCAAAACATAAATCAAGTATTTCCAGTATAAATTATTCGAAGTACAATTAAGACTCAACTGTTTATTTAGTTTCATTAATAGTTAACTTATTATGTGATTATTTTTTTACAAATACCTTAAATTTTATTGCTACTTTATATAGAAATATGACACTATTCTAAATAAAGTAATCGCCAGAAGAACAGGGAGAAAAAAAATATTTTATATATATAATAATTATCTCACCTACAAAAGCTGTATTGAAAAGTTAAGAAATAATTTTTAAGGTATGCAAAATGTATCATGTCACAACTTATTATAATTATAATAATATAATAATATAATAAGTATTTGTCTTTTGAAAACTACTATTTGTAATGGAAAGGTGAAGTCAGAGTGAAAAATTCAATGCCATAGCCAGGACTTGAACCAGGATCTTCGGCTCTCCGCACCGCAGCTCTAACCAACTGAGCTACCATGGCAACATGTCAGTAAGTACAACATTAAATTCTCCAACTGACTCACATTTCCTACTATATGACCAAGTGTTCTCAATATGAGATATCAACCCAGTGGCGACTTACAACTTGTAACTTTAAGACCCGGGCTTCATAGTAAACCACTAGTAGGTCACACAGGAATGATAATTCTTTCACACTGGCTGAAAGGGTTTGAACCTCTGATTTTTGCAAACCCCTTCATGGAAATAATGATGAATAAATAAATTTGGTTTAAAAAAAACTATTTATTGATCCTAATGGCTTGTAGCCTGTTTAAGCTAAATTTACACTAATTAAACTAAAAAATTGAAAGCACTAATGTAAATTATATGGACAAATTGGAAACACAACAACATAAGAAATAATAAAAAAAATAAAACATACAAAAACCAAAGAAAATAATACAATTCTTGAATGTTGAATGTTGAATGTTTATATATTGTAGTACTGTTCAAATTTCTTTATGTGTCTTGAAGTTGGTGAAATTGTAATTTCTAGCAATCAGTCAGAACTTTAATAAACGCTTCCAGTAAATGTTTGAATGTTTGTAGAATTATTTGTAAAACAATGATGATAGAAATCCAGTAATTTTATTAAGTCACTATCGCCCGGACTCATCAACATGGGTTAAATATACTTCACTTCACTGAACTGTTATTTTTCGACGCCATACTGGTGACCAGTTTCAACGTCCTGTACCGTGAATGCAACTTGCGCACTGTTGTGATGATTATTTGGGTAGAGGTGTGTAATTTATAGTTTCATTTTACATTTGATCAAAAAGTGCCGTAGTACTTTGGCTGCGAGTACCGGTTGATAAAGTAATAACGATTCAAGGTTCCATGGGCCATAGCCATAAGTGGTTCGGAGTATATTATAGAAATCATGGTCATTGGTATTGTAGGTAGGGCATGAGAATAAAATATGTCTTATGTTCCCAACGTTCCCACAAGGGCACCAGGGGTGGTCTTCTTTATGAATTTTATATAAATAAGCAGGAGTTATGGCTGTTCCTAATTTAATTTTATAATATGTCGATATTTCTGCTCGGGTAGACGGGTGTGTCATAAACCATGGTGTAGTATTCTGTAGTTGTGTTGTACAATGCATCCGTAATCGATGATGTATGTAGTCCTGACTAGATGTGGTTAGAGGACTTCCGTCTGCTATTGCCACCGCCTGTTTTGCATAGTAATCTGCCTTTTCATTGCCTTCAATGTGGCTGTGTCCCGGAACCCATATAATTTTAATGTGACTGACCTTTGATAAGATGTGTATGATTTCTTTAATTTGTATGACTATTGCGGGTATGTCAGTTGCACAGTTGATATCAATTATTGACTGAATGGCGCTTTGGGAGTCAGAAAAACATATATAAATTTCCCAGTATATTCTCGCACACTGATGAATGCCTGGAGGATCGCCGTTAGTTCTGCTGTGAATGTACTGCTGAATGCCGATAATTGAAAAGTTCCATATTCGTTGGAAGTGGCGTTGTAGTAAGCTGCTCCACATCCAGTGGCGGTTTTGGATCCATCCATATATAGGAAAATAGATGAATGGGTGAGAAAGGAGGAGATGTAATTAAGGAAGTGAGCTTGAGTAAAGATATCGGTTTTGGAGAATGATAACATGTCATTGGATGGGGCTAAGACAAGGGAAGAGTAATTAACCCGGTAAAGTGGATAGTATTGGGTTGTCTGGATATTTATGTCTGTCGAGAAGGAATAATGAATGTCGTATATGGGTGGGAAATGAATATTGTGAAGATGCGTATTAGCGTTATGTCGCAATTCATTTAAGTATCCAATTTTGATGTACAGCGGGTGGGATGTGTTATGGTTGAAAAATTTCATTAGTTTGATGGCAGATCCCGTTGCACGGACGTGAAGAATACCCCAGTTTAGTTCACAGAATACGTCAGAGGTTTTAGGTTAGCCTCCAGTTCCTAGGATGCATTTTCCAATCTCGTATAAAGCAGAGTCGATCGCCCGTTGTTTTGTTTTGATTGTCGGGGGTAATATAGCATTCCCATATTCGTAAGATGATCTGATGTAGTTGTTATATAATATTGTCAGAGCTTTCGGATGGTTGCCCCAGTATCGTCCTGTGATATGTCTAATTAAACGTCCTCTATTCCTTATTCTCTGTGTCATATGTGTGGAATGCGATGTGCCTGATAATTTATAGTCCAGGTGAATACCTAAATATTTAATAGTGGGCATGTAATGAACTCGTGAGTGGGAAATGTTGATGATCGGTCTTTTGTGTATTGGAGTAATAGATCTGGAGAATATAGTGTACGCGCATTTTGCCATGTTCAGGGTTAAGCCAATGTCGGATAATGCCGTTGAAAGTGTATGAAGATCTACCTGTAGATGACCAATGTGTGGGCCCAAAGGGCCGTCCTTTTTGGAATATCTACAGTATAAAATAAGATCATCAGCAAATCCAAGAATTCTGCTACAAATGAATGAGATGTTAAATAAATGGGTCGTGTAAAGATTAAAGAGAGTCGGGCTTAGTGATGATCCCTGGGGTAGGCCTAGTGCTGACATGCGTGAGTTTCGATTATTGTAATTAGACGGAAGGGTAATCCATCGCTTTTGCATTAATTGGTCGACAGTATTGATATAGGATATGGGGATTTGTAATAATTGTAATTTAGTTCGCAGGATAGAAAGGTTCACGTTATCATAGGCCGAGTGTATGTCCAGTGTGATCTCAATTAAATCTTCTCCCTTATACCATGCAGTGTATATTTCCGTAAGTAAGTATAAAACACTAAGAAGATTGTTATGACCTTTTCGAAACCCAAATTGTGTGGGGTGTAAGATATGGTGTTTTTCAATATAAAAGGTTAGTCGTTGGTTGATAATTTTTCTCGTATATTTTTCGAATTGTCTGACTGAGACTAATAGGTCTATAGTGTATTGCTAAACGGCCAGTTGTGTTCGGTTTGAGTATAGGATATATCGTCATATTATTCCAGTGACGCGGGTATATTTGACCACCTATTATGGCGTTGAACCCGGTTTCCAAATGGGGTAGAATGATTTGTTCTAACTCTACAAACATTCTGTAGGTGATTTGGTCTAGGCCAGGAGCCGATTGTGAATTTCGAATGTTCTTTAATTGCTGTGCGATTTCCATTCTTGCGATGGGGATGTTTATTCTACCTATATGGTGTTGAATGTCTTCCTGGTATAGTGGAGGCACTGTGTCTGGAGCTATATGTTTTAGGAAATCATCCTGTAGTGTTGTGTCAAACAGCAATGGTTGCGTATTAAAGGTTTGTTGCCCCGTGTACCATCGCACTTGGTGCCATATTTGTTGTGGTGATGTATTATAATCTATATTCGAACAATAGTCCATCCAAGACTTCCATTTTGCATAAATTACAAGTCGGGTGACTTTCGCGTATTGATGTCGTAGTTGGATGTAGTCCATCACGTTTGCTGACTTGCGAAATTTGGTAAGGAGTAATCGTCGTTTTGCTATTTCGTGGCTTATGTCAGCATTCCACCAAGGTGGTTTTCGTATGTTTCGTGTTTTCCAGCGCTTGCGGTATGTGTACTGCGTTTGGAGGACCTCGGTTATGGCTGAGGTGATAAGATCTACCGATCCAATCCTTGGAGCCTCAGACTGTAATTTCTTGGAGATTTGATCCCTGAATTGCATCCAATTTATGGGCTTTCTAGAATATGTTGTTGTTGTTCGGAATACGATTGGTGTTGTATTCCCCAAGTGAATTATGATTGGGAAATGATCGCTTCCCAGTGTGTCCGGGAAGACCTCCCATTGGGATCGAGTCACTAGAGTGTCTGACATTATTGTTAGGTCTGGGGATGTGTCAGATTGCCCTCTGTTACCTAACCGAGTGGGTGTGGCCATGTTGACAATTCGGATATTCACTTGTTCTAGTAACTGTAGGAATAGGCTATGATTATTATATAGTAGCTCCTGTATGGGTTTTCCCAAATTAAAATCCCCTAAGTAGACGTAATTGAACCGTTCATCCCAGCTAAAGGTGTGATTCCAATATGTTTGCGTGATATGATGAGATGGAAGGTTCTAGCCTATATTCCTACAATTTTTAGTGTGTTGATGGTGATTTCTACCGCTTGAAAGGAGCAATCAAAGTTTGTTATTATCCTATAGTTGGATATATGAATCTGATTTTGTATAAGTATGGCTACTCCCCCCCCTCTGCCCTCTCGATCATTTCTAAAATTTAGATTGTTTTTTTAGCCAGGTTACCAGAACAATAATGTCAAAGTGATATTGATTGATTAATCGACCTAATTCTGCTTTCTTATTTTGAATACTATGAGAATTCCATTGAAGGATTTTGAGACGATCCATCAATGAAATATACAGTTGCAAAACAATGTCATAGTAGGTAGTGATTTATCATTATCCTCCCTCTCGACATTGGAAGGCTTTGTAGGAATTGTAAATTATGGATTTGCATTGTCGGATGTGAAGGAGGGTGTTCCGTTGGGTTTCAGGGACTTCACTGGGGAGTGAGTTGATGGCTGTGAAGACTTGAGCAAGTGGTAGTTGTGGCTTGGAAGTCAAATTGATTTGTCCCCCTCCAGGCGGGATCCGTTTTAGCGGCGGTGGAAGTGGTACTTGTTTGTCCTCCATCTTGTGATGCCCGGGGGTGTCAGTGGTTCCGTTGGATTCAATAATTGTCCTTCCTCCTTCAAGGAGCCGTCCTTCAGGTCGGATGAGCACCATTTGTAGCTGATTTGGTCATATCCCGGAACCGTGTCCGGTCCCTTCCTTTTCACTGGCGATGCCATCTGTTCTTGTCTTGGATGGGCGGGTGCGGTTGTCTTCCTCTGATGTCGGGTGTGTTCTTTCCTGTGGATTATTTGGAGGTGTGGGAAACGCCCCAGGTTTTCCAAATATGGCTGCCGTTTGATTTTTAAGAATAGAGGCATATGTTGTTTTGCCGAGTGTGATGAGGCGGGCTTCATGTCTGGAAACCCTGAGTCTTCGAAGGGTGTCCTCAATTTGCTTTGCCAATTTGTACGCAGGACACTGGTCATAGTTGAGGGTATTGTGATGATTTCGACAGGTTATGCACTTTGGTGGAGTAGATGTGCATGGACCCTCATGTTGGTCAGTACCACACTTTAAACATTTATTTTCCTCTGTGGTTGATTCTTCCACAATTTGTGCAAATCGGTATTCTTTCATTATAAATTTCAACAGGACAGTGTTGATGGTATAATATTATGGATTGTGGGAGTCTCTGACTCCGAAAAGTCAATTTGACGGTTTGTGTTGGCAAATATTGAATTTTGCCTTGCTCATCTTGTTTCCTCGTGTGGAAACGGTGAACATTAGTTATCGTGTATCGTTCTGCGATTATTGTGTCTCGCAAAATGTCTTCTGACGTGATACTAGTATCAACTCCTTTAATAACACCTGACGTGTATATGTTGTAGGAGGGAATGTATGTGTCGGTGTTGTGTTCCTTGTCAAATTCTGATTGAATAAATCTATTCGCTGCATGGTAGTTTTGAAAATGCACTTCCAGTTGGTGAGGGTTTATCTTTTGTACTGAGTTTACGTCATATTGACCTCGGAAGAGCCATCGGCCAATAAGCATGGAATGGAGATTCCCTATGGCTGTGTTCTTTAGTCGTATCACTACGAAAAATGAGCCCACATCCGAATGTATATATGTAGTCTTTGGTACCTTGCCTAAATTATTGTCAGTTGCAGAGTTGTTTGTAAGGTTAGTAGGGTTTGGGGTTTGTTTTTGTTCCTCGGGAGGCCCGAATGTTTTGTTTCCTGCCGTTTCCTGGTTAGGTGTAGTTTGACTCATGGGATCATCCTGAACTTCCTTAACACTTTCGATTTGTACGGAATTATTACTTGGAGTTTGGTTCATGGTTGTGGTGTACTCTGATAGGATGTAAGTGACTGTAATTACCCCCCGCGGGGTAAAAATTTGTTATTACACAAACAGCACTCTACTATATATATATATATATATATAGGTTGCACACGTTTATATATGATTACACTTTATCACAATGGGATGTCACTGATGATAAGTCCACTTTAAAGAGCACTCGGAGCACAATGGTTTACTCGACCGATCCGTGTCAGCGCCGAAAGTAGGATTAAATATACACTAACCCCGGGTTTGTTAACTTTGAGCAAAAATTTTACCTTTCCTTCTGACTCACGCATTTTACCAAGCTTTATCCGCCAAGGGTTATCTGATCAGGGCCGTAGCTAGGCGGTGGCTAGGTGGGCGACCGCCAAGGGCGCAGGTACGAAGAGGGCGCAAAATTAACCATCAAAAATCCCGCCATTTTTAGGCTGGTGCAATTTATCAAGCAATATAAATTCCACGTTAGTGGAAGAAATCTTTCAGGTTATTAAAAATTAATGCACGTGAACTATGTATACCTATAGTATTATGCCGATTGTCTACAAGCAAAAAGCAGTCATGCAACGTCCTTTAATTAACACGATTCATATTGACAGAGTAGAACATAAATCATGAACAGTATGGAAAGATATAACGACAATGAAAATTAATATGTACGTTATTATTGTGATGAAAGTGGTTCAACTCAATCCCTTTCCAGCTGATTGTCGTCCTCAGTGCTACTACTGTCGGCAGGATTGATTACAAAGCGATCAACAATGGCATCGCTCATACTGTTACATGCTACATGCAAAAATGACTGACCAACTATATTATTACAACGGAAAAAGCCGAATGCGCAGATCTCAATTCCCTTTGTTATTACTATTTTATTATAAATTAAGTGTGAACTAAAATTTCTTATTTTAAAAATGTTTATAGTTTTTTTAATCACACAATGTATTAATGTAGCCTACATTAAAATTAATTTCTGTAACTTTACATTGAATAATATGTGTTGTGATCCGCGGCCGATGCACGCTCTGCCAGCTGGCAGTAGGCCTACACATGCTGTTTGTTTTGATCAAATTCCCTTCTAAGGCCGGCGCTGATATTATAGTCGCTGTTATTATTTTTAATTATATTATACTGTATTATTATTAGGGCCCGGATTCTGATGACCTAAAATTGTTTGAAAAATGACCTATAAAATGACCCCAAAATTTAAAGAAAATGACTTAATTATAAAGAATGACCTAAAAACTGATATTTTATTTATAAAAAATTATTATTGTATACACAAAATTATAGAATACTTTGTACATAATTGTTAAAACCTTAAATTCAGAGAGGATGTTGTAGGTCTAAAAAACTTTGATTTTTGCTGTGAATATTCTTTCCTTACGGAAATTTATACTGGCACTGAGGCACAGGCGAGTCAAACTTCGGCATTTCCTTTTGCGGTCTGCCGGATTATATTGTTTATTGAGGGTAAACAGTAGTTTGCACTCTCAAATACAAGCAGGTGGCAGACTCTGGTGCCAAGTCAATCTAATAACAACAGTAATGTAATACAACATTTTGGCGTTCCTTTGATTCTCGTTTCCAACTGAGACATGACAACACTTCAAAATAGAGTGTGTCCTTCTTGCATTAAACAAACACTTCAAAGACAACACCGCTGGGGACGAAATAAATACCCAAAAAATATAAAATTGCATACAATGTCAAAAAATGACCCAATAAAAATGCATTTCTATAATCTAGAGGCCATGATTAGGATTTATCTACAAATTGGCAATGTCTATGCAGCATCAATAAAAAAGATGACATGTCATTAGAATCCGGGCTCTGATTATTATTGTATTTTTTAACTAAGCGATTTTTAAATTAAACAGTGAAACAATATTAATGTTTGTATTGTTTCGTCTCTTGTTGATGTTCGCGTTGCTTCTGTTGTATAGGTAAGAATGATTTCAGTAAAAAAATGTGCCAACTAAAACTACCATGACCATCGTAGCTTAGTCTACATTATTAGTTTGATCTATTAGGCAGTGGTTTTTTTAAGAAATGGGACCAAAAAAGAACCTTCTGCAAGCGAATTTAAGAAAATCAGTTTTACAGAAATTAAAAAAAATTGTTCGTTTGGAGGGCGCAGATTTGTCAAACTCGCCAAGGGCGCAGAAGGACCTAGCTACGGCCCTGGGTTAACTAACACCATTTTAACACTCGCAGGAAATAGGACAGTAGCACACCAGAAGGCCGTGGTTAAAAATTCATTTATATGAATGCACTTCGTTACGCGGTTGTTTTGTTCTTTAATGGCGAATTGTGTCAGCCATGAAAATGGAAGACATTAAACAGATAAATCGATGGACAAACTTATCGATATTTGAAAAAGTCTCTACTAATTGTGCTGGTGACAAAGGACAAGACAATAATATTAAATGCAAGAGCACAAACATGTTATTATGTAATAAAATCGTCCATCATCGGCAGAACTACAGATTTGTGATATCTTGACAATCGCACACTCACATAAAAATTAAAATTAAAATTAATCAAATCCAAAAAGGCCGGCCCCGGGATTTGAACCACGGACCTCCAGAATACGAGTCCAAGACGTTACCATTTCGGCAATCTGTCTCAGTTTAAGGGTCTAGTTTGATAACGGTATGTGAAGGAATAGTGTTATTTGTCAAAGCTAAATGTATTGCAACTTGAAATTCTTAAATTGTCAACCATTCACAAACTTCAGTGTCAAAGATCTCCGCTAATAATTTCACAGTAATGTACCATTCTGTATATAATAGTATTCATGTAGCACTCAATTTCAACTAGATCAACGAAGTAAACAAGCATCTGACTGCATTGCAGACAAAGCCTTCAAGGATTAAAAATGCGGCATTGTAGTATAGACATGATTTTAAAAATGTGACATTTAATTATTTGTTACTCTAGTACAGTTCAACCGATTTGGTCCAAAATAAATAGACTTCTTCCCGGGGACATTATAAATGCGTATACCAAGTTTCATTAAAATCCGGTAAAGCGTATTTGAGTTATCGCGCGTTCAGACACACGGACGGACGGACAGACATTTTCCCGTTTCCCACACAATCTCATAAAGTACCATACTGGCACTTAATAAAATCAGGTAGGCCTAAACTGATATAACAAAGTGCCAGAATGCTTTTTTTTAAACCAGTGATCATTGCAATTATGATAGGCTCACGCAGAAAAGAAGTTATTTTTGTATTATATCTCAGAGGTAAACTCCAAATCAAAATTCGCTGACAACAATATTAATGATGCAATAGGCCTACGATTTGCTGACATGTTTGTTTCAAGTTTAAAGCAGCCTTATAGGTATGAATGAATAAAAAGTCAATCTGATATCTATCTGTCAGGAATTACATTAGATATATTGCTGCACAGGAACGAATAAGAAAAATACTCACATTACAGTATAATACAGATGTTGGTAGTCATCAATAGAATGCAGAATATTATACCAATAGTTGTGTTCTAAATCTTTTATTTAGGCCGGAGGATTGATGCAACATCGTCGCACTCAATCAGCTGTTATGAGGGACTGGTATGTCACGGGTATAATTCGTGGAGAATTACAACAATTGGTCTATTCCTTTATTTTTGTTAAAACATCTAAAACCATGCAAAATAAGCAATAAAAAGATTGCAAATTTATTTTGGAGGAGAAAGAATTGCAAATACGAACTTTTTGGAATATTCCTATCGGTTATGGGAGAAAAGCTGTAAGTTTGCCAAATTTAAAGTTTTTACCTCATTTGGAAGTGAGTCAACATCAACTTTACTAAGTGGATGATCTATTATTCAACGGCTAGTTGTGTTTTAAATCGTTTATTTACATTTACTGACACTGACATCGTTATGAAGAAATGAATCAAACAAGGCGGGCTAACAATATTAGTTTACGATTGGCAATTTGTTACGTTATATTTAACACATTGTGGGCCATGCTAAATATTCTAGCGTGTTATATCCATTACAAAATTGATACTTATATTAAACTGGAAATGAAAGCATACTCCTTAATAAGTAACTTCGCCTATTATTTCTATTTACAGAATTGTTTATATTAGGACATTAGTTACAGAAACTCGGCCGCTGATTGGTTGGCCGCGAGCCAATCAAAATGCTTCGAATTGTCGAAGAACGGAGATTATATTATAATGTATGTGACTGTTAATTACTCGTTATTTCGGTACCGGTAAACGATTTGGTCCAAATTCAGTAGGCTTCTTTCCATGGACGTCATACCAAGTTTCATAAAACTCCGATAAAGCTTATAGTCCAGTCATTTGGTGCTGAAAAAGGGGGTTACCTGGAAAGTTTTCCGGGAGTTTTGAAAATTGGTGACTTTATAGATTTCGACGTGCTCTTTTCGAATTTTCACTTTGCTACCTCGTATCTTTGCCGCTCGCTCCGCCATATTGAAAAAATGGCGCGCAAAATAAAGTTTTTTTCACAATATCTCCTTTACGAGTCATTTTACGATGATAATAGTTATGTAATAAATTAAACTAGAGAAAATTTCCTATAATTTATGTCGTAACGATTTTTCTTTAAAGTGGATAGTTTCAGCGTACGAGCGCCGCAAAGTCTACTCCGACACGCGTCGTATATATATATATATATATACTCAAACCAGGAAAAGGGAAAATTTCGCAACGAATATATTGAACAAAAAGTATCGTAGATAAAACAGCCGCAGATAACATAATATTATTTCTGCACGCCTTCAGTGGCTGTGATACAACATCAGCACTCTTTAAACAAAGAAAAATAAAATGTGCTAATGTATTTAAAAAAAAGAATTAAACGACCTTGTCCAGGTATTCAAATACCAAAATACAGATCCAAAGATCATTGCTGAAGCTTCCTCCTTGCATTATATGGTTTTTTTTTTTTTTTTTTTGCCCACCCTTACCCCCGGAGTGCCAAGCAATTAAGCCTAAACCTCCGGTCAGACCAAATTTTGGTAACCATATGTGATGTGTGTATACCTATTGTGCCCTTATGTACATCCGTAGAGGATGTTGATGGTGTGAAGTGTTTGGGCTGAGTACTTGTGTCTTTGTACTTTGGCGCAGGATAGACCTAAGTGCGGATAGGTCTTATGTGCAATATCTCCCCGAGTGTGTTTTTTTAGTGACAAGTAGTTATGTATTCTAGAGATTTGTAGTGCGTGTATCTGTTTGAGGGGATTATTGACCAGTCCGGCATTCGCCTAAGAACGAGGGAAACCCCTCAAAAACCTCGTTCGGACTGGAGCAGTGGCAAAATGACCGTCTACTTTGGTGTGTTAATTTACTATAGACTTTTCGAGAAGTGCTGTTTTTGCAAAGGTTTTAAGTGCTGGGAAGGTGTTTTTACGCGTCCAGAACGTGAGGTCCGGTGCCCAGGCTTCCTCTTCTGCCCTAGTGGCTTCGTGGAGGAGTAGTCGAGCTTCTCGATATCGAGGACAAGTATACAGCATATGATACATGGTGTCTGGTTCGCTGTCCTCACAAGCGCATAGATCGTCGTCTGTGAGATTGAAACGGATTAAGTAAGCGGCAAAGTTGCCGTGGCCAGTTAATACCTGTGTAACGAAGTGGTCCAATTTAATCCACGGCATTTTAAGTCTATTATTGTATGGTTACAGTGCCGTGAAAAGTGTGTCGCTAAACAACTATAGATATACATGCTTCGCAAAATCAGCATATGAAAATAAATTTAATATTGCATCGCTGCCACCGACGGAAGCAGTAGCACGACAACATTCGTTCCAAACCTATTGTTAGATCAAGAGTCTATAAGTTATATTGTTTCAAATTTGCCTCTGTATTAATTGGCGCTACCGCCACTAATTGCCGCCTAGTTGAATCATTTCCTGTGCAGGTGCTGGCTTGTAGCGTTGCCACGCCAGTCCAGTGTTAGTTCAGTTGAGATCGAGACAAGACAGTGTACAGGCATGCATCACAATTGCGCCTAATAGAGGACAATTTTCGCTCTGTATAATTAGTGCTCATCTTCAATTCCACACCTATTTGGCTCCTATAGTGAAGGCAGCTTAGCGTGTGAAGTTCCGGGAATCACATTGTAACTTTAGTGTAATTTACAATCATTCCATTGTCTTCTTAGCCTAGCCGACACGTGCAGTGAACAGTACTGTGGCTAGCGCTTGCATATACTATCGGGCGGGAGCATTGCTTGGCTCCTAGAATAAGTAACTGTATTGAATCGCATATATCATATTTGTTAAGTGTTTATATTATTCTTCATTATTCAGATTTCAGGCTTCCTGAAAATATATTATTGCAAAACCCATCAGATTTAAATCTCTGTTCCAGCTGGCCTACAGTCCTTGTTCTCCTTTGTTTTAATCTTAATTGGTGTAAAGCACCTGGTCCTCCGAAAAAACCTATCATTTGTTCCTGGTTACCTAACACCTATCACCAGGTTCAGCAGTGGTATGGAGTTGAATATATTCGTTGCGAAATTTTTCCTATTCCTGGTTTGAGATTATATAGGCTATGTTTGAACGCGTAGCTAGAGCCGTCAAAAGAATAGGAAGATCTACATCTTCGCCGACAACTATTACGGAATCAAATGTAGATGAAATGCTGATTGCCGTATTGATTATATCAGCCTAGAAAGAAGACGAAAATTTCTGTGATAAAAACGAAAATAGGTGTGTTTGATTAAATTCGAAAATGCATTTCATCTGGTTAATTGACATTTGTGAAAAATATTATTTTGACATTTTGTATAATAAAATAACTGTATGCAGCTTTGATGCTGGATTTTGAAACTTTTTCCTTTGCGGTAAGTGGTGTGATAGGTGATCTTAACCAATTTTGGGTCACTGAACATGAATCCGTTGACCGTTTCTACGTAACACGTCATGTTTTCTTGCAATAGGTACTTCACAACGAGAGATATAAGTTATTGCTTAGACTAGCTTACAGGATAAAAAATACTTAAAAATTAGGATAATTTTGATAATATTTTTCGGGGAAAAATAAAATAATATTTTCAAACAGTCCAAGACGTATGTATTCCAGTATTTTTTGTGAGTGCAGGCCAAATAAATTTATTTTTGCCAAATCATCTGATGCCGTACAAATGCTCAGTGACAAAACAATCGAAGTTTGTTTGGAGGGGGAAATATTAAAGATTGAACTTTTGGGAATTGTTACATTGGTTATAAGCTAAATTCTATAAAATATATTTTAGTTGAGCAAATGGTATCTTATTTATCTTATTACATTGATCGAGCTGAACGGGTTTGAACATGTATTTTAATAAATCTAAAATCTATAAGTTTGCCAAATTTTAAGTTTCTAGCTCATCTGGAAGTGAATAAACAACAATGTTAATAAGTGGAAGATTAGACTGTCGTAGATTTGAATTATGTCACGGCTATCCAGCAAGTTTTTCTATACTTATGGGGCAGCTATAAACACCAAATTTAGCATGCTTATGACTGTTGTATGTTCCCAAATTCCTACCAAATTGTATGATTCTATCTTTCATACCATGTGTGCCAATATTACATAATGTGAGAAAAGTATACAGAATTTATTTTAAATAAAAAAATCTAACTCAATCAAAGGGATAACCGATGAAGATACGTCAAAAAGTCATAAGACCAAACTTGTAGATCTCAAAAAATCCGCTACTGCTTCTGCAACAGGTTTTTTTTTTATACGACTTACCGTTTAGCTACTATAAGCCCTCAAAAAGTGTACACAGACCTTAAAATTGCGTCTGCCATAACAGCAAACACAAAAACTAGACGTGAAACAACTAAAATAATTACATTTTTGAAATCACGAGACCTTATTTAGTTAAAATCGCTCATTAAATGCTTTGCCGCAAAATGATGCAGGTAGTGGCGTATCTGCATCTTCCGTGGCTTTGGCCAAAACGCGTGTCGGAGTAGACTTCGCGGCGCTCGTATGCTGAAACTATTCGTTTACAATAAAAATCGTTACTACATAAAGTATAGTAAATGTTCTCTAGTTTAATTTATTACATAACTATTTTCATCGTAAAATGAGTCGGAAAGGAGATATTGTGAAAAAACTGTTTTTGGGCGTCATTTTTCCAATATGGCAGCGCGAGCGGCAAAGATACGAGGTAGCAAAGTGAAAATTCGAAAAGAGCACGTCGAAATATATAGAATCACAAATTTTCAAAACTCCCGGAAAACTTTCCAGGTAAAACTACCAAATGACTGGACTAATATTTGAGTTCTAGCATCTTTCTGATACCTATATTACCATTAAAATAGACACTAAATTGGGCATTACTCCGATACTGGTCAACCGATTTGATCCAATATCAATAGGGTTCTTCCCATGGACATTATAAATGCGTATACCAAGTTTCATGAAAATACGGTAAAGCGTATTTCAGTTATCACGCGTACAGACACACGTACAGACCGAGAGACAGACGGACAGACATTTTCCCGTCCCCCACAAAAACTCATAAAGTACCATTCTGGCACTTACTAAAATTATCGTAGTGGTGTATGAACAACACACAGAATCCAGACACATACATAAGACGTGAAATTCTTTAAAGTGATTTTGAATAAAACAAAAGTGAATTGGTTTATAAGTGTATCATTTATAGAAGGTAAGTTCACATACTTTAGGGGACACGACCCAGAGGTAAATCATGTTCTGAGGCTGAGCAAGAATAGTCATGGGAAGAGAGGTACACCGCTAGGAAAACCGAAGTGAACAAGAGTCGAAGGAAGTACTGTTCCAAAAAACTCTTTCACTTCCTATCGATCTCCCCAATCCCAGTGGTACCCTATCAAAAGTTGAGAGAACTTTTCACAGAATGTATTAAATACATTTAATTTTAAGCGTATAGCTTTTTCTTTAATTTTAAATGAGTTACCTCTCTTACGTTTTAGGCTGCAACACGAAATGGTGAACATGTTCTGCTACAACTCTCCTTTGTGCTTAGAACAAGTCCTCCAATATAGAAATATTAAGCCTACATTATTTATTATTCTATTCCCAGTGGAAGAAGGCTAATTTGATGGCCAAACATCATGACGTATAATCAATTATTCCTCAACACAGTCATCACGTAGCCTAATATATTTTTTTCACTATTGAAAAATTCCCAACACGGCCGGGAAACGAATCCAGCCGCAAAACTGGAATGCAGGCGTGCTACAGACTCACCTACAGCAGCGGACAAAATAGTAATCAATCTGCATTAAAATTGCAACTATACATATTTATATGAGCAGTTCCTTAACAAAAGTTTAAATTATAATTTATGTATTTAACACAATTATTTTATTGCGCCTAGAATGCAACGGAGAAACGTTCAAGAGCCAATCAGAGCAAATGGAAGTAAGAAAAGAGATCCTATAATAACGTGGTTTTGTATTAATCCACTTCATTCTTTAGCTAGATGATGTTTAGCGAGCGATATGATGAAGACTCCTCATATCAAGGCTTATCAAAGTTAATAGCCTATAGTCCAGTCAAATTAGATTTTTTGCTGCATTAAATCATGTAGTTCCAAATGTTTCACGAATGTGTAGTGGGAGGCCCCTCGAACAACGCCTAATATTTTCCCGCCAATTTCAGGTGCCGCGGGGGGTGGGGGAGGCTCAAAGGTCCCTTTTTGCAGTTTTCGGCAAAAATCTCGAAAACAGTGCATCATACAGAAAATATTATTCTTTTTAAAATCAAAGCTTATTAAATTCCCTACAAAACGATATATCCATATTTATCTCTATGTGTTACCGACTCCGAGAATGAGCTGGTGAAAGTGGAAAATTTGCAGAAAATATTGTGGCGCCTCAAGTTTTTCGTCAACCTTGCCTTTCCAGTTCTTTTGTTTTCCATTTTACAGGAAAGGCGAAAGAAAGGAAGTTGTAGAGATTTACATTTTCTTCAAGAATATATATACATTTGCTAATTTATCTTCACATAGTTAAAAGTTACAGCGTTTTTACATTTCGGAGTCGATTTCGAGATTCCGCTAGTAAACTGCTCATCATTTTATTTCCGTTTTCAAGGGCTTTAACTCTCGGTTATTTATTGTTTATGTAAACATCAATGGTGTTTATTACTCATATAACTAATATTATATATATATATATATATATATATATATATATATATATGTGTGTGAATGTACGTAGGCCTATATATCTATGAAATGTGAACTTTTATGTACGTTACTTATTGTTTAGCTAATCAACGTAGTTTACGTAGTTAGTGTACGATGGTTTTAACTAAGCTTGCTCAGTGGTTGGATGATCGCCCGCCTTTTGCTGTACGCGATTCTTTGATGTCCCTTTCAACCAGAGTTATAGGAACCAACAACATCAACTGTTACCATGCAGTGGACATCGGAACCCGTACAATGGAAACTTTTGTTGGAATGAACTTTGCAGAAATGAAGCAGTGTGAGAAGAACGCAACAGTCCCATTGGCTGCTATGAGCAACACTGTCAAACTTGACAACGAAGTGGTGGTGGTCGAGCTTTTAAGGATTTTTCAGAGGACCATAATTGCCAAGAAAACTAAAGAGGATGTAGAGGAGCTGTTGAAGTGTGAGTTAACCCCATACCCCATGATTATTTTCGACGAAGGGATCATTAGGAAAATGAAAAAGTCAGCTTAAATCGATGGCGGGTTCCACCTTCATAGAAAGTTCGCCTCCATCTGCGATCAATATGTGTCTTACATAATCAACCATTACTGCTACAACTCTGCTGTGGTTTTTGACGGTTACGAAGACACGAATTCCACGAAAAGAGCCAAACAACATCGGAGGGCATAAAGCAAAACATCAGTGGATGTAGACTTTGATGAGAACATGGTGGCTACTGTTCAGCAGGAAAAGTTATTTTCCGAGGAAAGGAACAAAACCAAGCTGATTAGTATGTTAGCGCAGGCCTTGGGTGCAAAAGGTATACAGTTCACCATAGGCAAAGGAGACGCTGACTGCAGCACTGTCAGGTGTGGATTAGAAAATACCTCTAATTCAAATGTGGGGGTAGTTGACGAAGATATAGACCTGCTCGTCTTGTTCGTGGCACTCACACCACAGGCCATGAAAGTGAGGCAACGCAGAGGACAGGTTGTACTCCTCCCAACAACTTCAGGCCTTGCTATTCAGCCAGTACATTCTCTTTATCCATTGCTTCACTGGGTGCTATACCACTTCTGCAATTTATGGAAAAAGTAAAGCAGCCATAGTTAAATGTTTCCAGCTGTTTCCTAACGAATCCAAAAACATAGCTGAATTGTTTTACAACTCCACATCCACGCCAGGAGACATTGCTAAATCTAGGGAACAAATGTTCCTCCTGATGTATCAGACCCCACCCCACGAGCATGACCACAGTCAACACAGGTGCCGGTACATTTCATTTTGTATTGCATGTACTAACTTCGTTGAAGCATGCTGTTTGATAAATAAATATTCTATTCTATTCTGTTTTATTCACAAGTACATGACGTGCTTCCTCAAATCGTGTGCCAAGATAAAAGCTAATTTGTTTTCATTGCCACCAACGAAAGATGCTGCTCTACATCACTCGTGCAGAGTGTTTCTACAGGTCCTACAGTGGTTTGGAAATGAATCTCTCGAACCTGAACGTTGGGGTTGGACAAGAGAAGATGGGGGATATCTGACTCCTATTAAGACCAAGGCCCCTATATCACCTGACAGCGTGCTCAACTCCATATTTTGTCGTTGTACCACAGGCTGCGGTATGAGATGTGCATGCCGGAAAGCCGGCATCCACTGCTAACCTGTCTGTGGCAATTGCCACAGCGCTTGGACTAACAGTGCTTTCGTTCAAGAGGAGTTGGAAGAGTTGTATGGTGAGAAGAATGAGTTTGAGTATGAACAGCTTTAAATGTATGACAGGATGGAAGGGTGAGCGGGTATTAGGTTGTGTAAGCCTCTTTTTTACTTTTGCATTATTAGCTATTTAATATATACATATATATACTACACATGATTAGTTATATGGGTAATAAATACCATTACGTTTACATAAATAATAATTGACATGATAGAGAGAGTTAAAGCCCTTGAAAATGGAAATAAAATGACAAGCAGTTTACTAGCGGAATCTCGAAATCGACCCCAAAATTTAAAAATGTTGTAAGTTTTGACTACGTGAAGATAAATTAGTGAATTTATATATATTCTTGAAGGAAATTTAAGTCTCTACAACTTAATTTCTCATATCTTTCCTGTAAAATGGAAAACAAAAGAATTGGAAGGGCAAGTTTGACGAAAAACGTGTGGCGCCAGAAATTTTTCTGAAAATTTTCCACTTTCACCGGCTCAAAACCCGGAGTCGGTAACACAGAGTGATAAATATGAATATATCGTTTTGTAGGGAATTTAATAAGCCTTAATTTTAAAAGGAATAATATTTTCTGTACGATGCACCGTTTTCGAGATTTGCACCGAAAACTGAAAAAAGTACCTTTGAGCCTCCCCCCACCCCCCCGCGGCACCTGAAATTGGCGGGAAAATATTAGGCGTTGTTCAGGGGACCTCCCACTACACATTCGTGAAACATTTGGAACTCCTGTACATGATTTTATGCAGAAAAACCAACTTTTTTGATCTAATTTGACTGGGCTACTAGTTAACAATATAAACTTGATTTGGAGTTTTTGACATGTTAGTGTGGAAAGTTTCGTTGCTAGGCCTACCAGAAGCTTGAGCAGTGGCTTCAGTCAAAAAGCATGCTGTAGAACGAGAGTTGTACTGTAACTGTGAGGTCGCATATTTCATAGACGATGTTGATCTTTTGTAATATTATGAAGTACAAAGAAATCGAATATATTACCAGACATACGACTAAAATAGAACAAACTTAAATTTTATATAGGCTAAAATATATAAACAACATTCGAAATAACCACCCAATAGTATAATACCTACGTATACTACAGTAAAATATGTAAAAGAATTTAATCTTCAGTGAACCAGCGATCTCGTGATTAGGAATCCGTCAGACTCCTTTTGCGCTAGTCACACGTAGATTTGAACTGCACCGTGAATTTTTTAAATATTGATTTTCTCATACACCATATCCCTTTAACAGCCTATTATTACTTCACATTGATAAACTTCATTTTTGCCAATGAGGGGATATTATATAATAAGAATTTTATATTCACCTTATACCCTCCTTAATATGGATGTAGGATAACTCAGAGAATTTGCCAAAAACATTCACTTTTAGTTACCAGTATTTTATTTTCATTTGTGATTTTGTAAATTAATTGCTTAAAAAGTGATGAAATATAAATGATCTAAAAATTACATTATATGTTAAAATATCCCTAGGCCTGTTTATTAAAATTAAAAAAATTAAAAAAACAGTTATGTCAGTCATTAGTGTGTAAACTTAATTAAGTTGTGTCTTGTATAAGTTGTAATATTGAATAAAAATCTTGAGTGTTTTTTAAAAAACGAAGTTAAAATGTCTTGTGTGTTTATGTCACACGCATATGTCATAAATAGGGCCCGGGGGTTTAGCCAATAATTCGTAAAGTTAGTGATTCACAAGGCATAGCAAGATTTCATAGTTAGTAAACAACTCGCGCGGCACGCAGCATTAGGTGGGGAGAGCAGGCAAAGGAATATTGCTGTGAGTGAAGTCATACCTGCATAAACGAGGACGTCCGGAAACACAACAGATGCAATTGTGGTTGAATATGGCAGTGAATTTTTTCTTCTGATGATCGGAATATTGTTTGTAAATTATGTGCAACAAGCATGAGAAGTGGCTACCATAAATGTATAAAACAATATAGGCTTTCGCTAGTAAAAAGCTTTAAAAACATGTAGAATTTATTGTATAAACAGAGAGAAAGAGAGGTAGGAAATATACCTTCAACGTCAAATTTTAGATCAGACAGACATAATGCCTTTTTTAGTGATCTGTGCTACATGATGGCAAGCACTAACATTTTCTTCCGGAAACTCGTAAATCAGTATTTCAAACAATTACCCTGGTAAAATGTTGCCATCTGAAACACCATTACGCAAAGAATATTTGAGACTGTGCTACGAAAATGTACAAAAATATATTAGAAACACCATGTCCGACATTAGCTTATAGTATGGGTTTCCATAGACGAAAAAACATTGTTTGTGAGGAGTATAGCGCATGCAATTGTTGGTACGCTAAGGGAAAACCATCTGGGAGAAAAATGTTTATTAACATCGGAATTAATGGAAAGAATAAAGTATTTAACCATTTTAAACTTGTTTCAGCAGTGAATGTTACTGTTATGGCCAAATGGTGTTAAACGTGAAAATGTCCTCGTTACTGATGGGGCCTCCTATATGGAAAAAGCTGCTAAGGAAATACAGATGCCTTACCCAAGACTGATGCATGTGACGTGCATTGCTCATTGTCTGCACAGAGTTGCTGAAAGTGTACGATCCTTATTTTCAGATGTATACAGTTTCATTTCTCACGTAAAGACAATATTTCTGAAATCACCTGCGAGACTAAGTACCTTTAGAGAAGCTGAACCAGACATCCCTTTACCACCGAAACCCATTGTGACAAGATAGTGTACTTGATTAGAAGCTGTTTTATAGGCCTACTATGAAAAATACTACCCTCAGATTGTTGAAATATTAAATATTTTTGACTACGTACAAAATGCGTCAATAAAACAAGCAAAAGACTTTGTATAAGAAAATATATTAAGTAATATCAAGTCCATTGCAAATAACTTCGGGAACTTTTAGATGTATCACTCTTCCAGAGAGACGAAATATGTAAATGGACAAGGGATCAGACTCGTGGAGGAATTATCCATATCTAAGAGTCAACCTGAAGATGGAATACTTCTACAGGTGCAGCAGAAATTAAAAAGCATTTTACCAGAAAAATGTTGTATTTTCTACTCTTTTTACCTTTCGAGATGCATTAGAAAGTTCTACAGGAGAGCATGATGTTAACCCACACAAAGGAAACACTAATACTTAAATTTGGCTTGCCCCTGTTACGTCATGCGATGTAGGAAGAAGTTTTTCCCTATACAGATCTTGTTTGGAGGAAAATAGAGGATCTTTTTCTTTTGAAAACTTCAAAAGACAGACATAATATATAATTTGCCTTTTCATTTTTACTGTGAATAATATTAACAAATATTAATGCATAATATGTTGTGTATATTTATGTTCATTTTCCTAGAAAATATATTTTGTTAGGTGATTTACGATTAAATGTGCAAAATATTCTATGACGCTGTGCCCATCATGTCACTAGGCTAGCTACACTGCCCTTGAACTTGGATGTACGTATTAAGTGCGCCACTGAAGAAGAGTCACCCCTTCCTCATGTTTACAAAATACATAGCGTAGAGCTATAACCCAGCCACCACTAACCTAATGTAATGTTTTTGTGGCTAAACCCCCGGGCCCTAGTCATAAATATAAAAGAACTGTGTACTCACAATGTTCTATCACTGTATTTTTTGTTAGAAGTTTTTGTACTTGTTGTGTTTTCTTTCTTCTTTTCTTTGATGTTCTTGTAGTACAGCGTGCTTGTGGAAATTCCGATGTTTTCTTGTCTTCTTTATGATATGATGTAATATTATGTTAGTGGCAATTTTCATTGGTATCCTATCCTTATCTTATCACCCAAATCATCACCCAAATTTTTTACCTAAGCAGCTCAAGCTGGCACGAACGCTATCAGCTGATGAAGGTGGCAGTGCTGTATCTCGGGTAGATTATAGCGGCAGCGCGAGCATTGTTTGAAATGGTGATTGCTAAATTTTCCAATAGTGGGGAAGGAAGAAAACCTAATTTTGTTCTAAGACTCAACTTCCCCACCTAGTAGCTGCGAGACCTTGAAGTAGGTGGTGGGGCTTGCGTACACCTAAGACCTTGTGAGCTGTACTGGCAGAGCTACTCAAGCCAGGGAGGTCACAAGCGAGGTGTCAGACTAAGGAGCAGCTAATTGTAAAAATCCATCCTTACGGGGACTCCCCTTGGAGAACCACTTGCCAGGCCTCCCCTTTGGAGAACTGACAAGAGATAAGGCTCTGGTCTACCCAAGCCAAGGTGCAATGGTATCGTGCCGAGGGCTGGATGGCATCAAGGTAGTCAACAATGGTGTCGAGAACGATTCCCTTGAGGAACAGGGCGAAACCTCATTGTACATAGCCTTCCTTCAGAGATGGGGGCTCCTCTGAAGGTGACTGTTAATTCCCCCGTACTTGTGGGACCAAAATTGAGTCTTCATTAGAACTAACAAAAGGAAGCAATACCAGGGAATCCAAAGAGAAGACCCTGGAAGAAATGGAAGTAACTGAGGGAGCCTTAGGACAAACCTCAGAAACTTTAGAAGAAACTGTTCATACTCAGGAAGAGCTTGAGCTCAGACCTGAGGAGGACAAAGTGACAGAAGCGGTGACAGCAATGAAAAGAATCAGGCTAGAGCCACGAAAGAAACTCTCAGGAGCTCAGAAAAAGAGACTAACAAAAGAGAGGAAAATGGCAGAAGGCACTTGGGTTGAAAACAAAAAGAAGCCAGCCACAAGACCTCAAAAACAGGAGGCGAAAGATACCAAAACTCCGAAACAGTCTAAAAGACAACGTTCGGAGGATGGAACTCCAACACCCACACAAAAACAACCCAACAAAAGGATGAGAAGTGAAGATGTGGTTAAATCAGATTACAGTGACGCTGTGAGGGGTATCAAGATGGCAATCATTCATGAAAATTATCCTGATAACGTACTCACAGACGAAGACCTGGACTGCTTGGAAGTAGAACTGACGGACAGGATGGAGGGGCTCACCCCTGGAACTGCTCCTACGTTCAAGACTTGCAAGCTTGAAGATGGTGCAATCATCGTCATATGCATGGGGGACCACAGCAGAATCTGGCTGCAGAAGACTGTAGAGGAAATGAACCCGTGGAAAGATAAAACATTAAAAGTAGGTCTGGCAAGTGATCTTATACGGTCCTCTAAAATAATTATGAAATTGCCTAAGGCATACAATGATTATAATGTGGAAAAGATTCAGAATAGAATGGAGGCACAAAATGCTGGACTCCAATTCCGTAAATGGATAAACCTAAACAGGAAGGTAGAACCTACGGGACAGACCTTAGTATTTCAGGTGAAAGAACAGGATTACCTGACTCTGAAGGGGAGAGGATTTAAAGTTTATTTCGGACTCCACCAGATTCAGATGAAGGTCATAGACAAACCTAAGGAGGCACCCCAAAAGAAGGATGAAGCTAGTACAGGCCAACCTTCAACACAGTCGGGCAGCCACCCTTAACCTCAGTAGACGGATTCGAACTGAAGGAATCAAAATAGCCCTAATCCAAGAACCTTGGGTTTCCAAAGGAAGGTAGAACCTACGGGACAGACCTTAGTATTTCAGGTGAAAGAACAGGATTACCTGACTCTGAAGGGGAGAGGATTTAAAGTTTATTTCGGACTCCACCAGATTCAGATGAAGGTCATAGACAAACCTAAGGAGGCACCCCAAAAGAAGGATGAAGCTAGTACAGGCCAACCTTCAACACAGTCGGGCAGCCACCCTTAACCTCAGTAGATGGATTCGAACTGAAGGAATCAAAATAGCCCTAATCCAAGAATCTTGGGTTTCCAAAGGGAGGATTTTAGGGTTAGGAGAAACTGGAGGTAAGTTAATCTTTAATAAATTTAACCAGACCCCAAGAACATGTATTTTATTAGATCAAGACATCACAGTCTTTCCAATACATGAACTCTGTTCCAGAGATTTAACAACTGCAAAAGTTCAACTCGTAGAGGAAGGGTGCAAGAGAGAGATCATTCTAGCCTCTGCGTACCTTCCCTATGATGACAAAACACTTCCTCCTACAGAAGACGTGAAACAACTGGTCCAGTACAGTGGTGGATGTGGTACACAGATGATAATAGGATGTGATGCCAATGCACACCACGTTGCCTGGGGCAGTACTGACATCAATAAAAGAGGTGAGTCCCTACTTGAGTTTATTGTAGCAAACAATTTGCACATATTGAATCAGGGGAGTAAACCTACTTTTATCACAAAAAATAGGAAAGAGGTTATAGACATAACTCTTACCACTGAGCATACATTATCAATAATCAAATAATGGAAAGTGGCTGATGGCCCCTCGTTATCAGACCATCAGAACATTGATTTTGAAGTAAATCTTATGATGCGGGAGGTAAGGACATACAGGGATCCTAAGAGTACTAACTGGATTCAGTACAGTGAGGACTTGAAGGAGGCCCTGTGCTGTGTGAACTCCAACATGAAGATGAATATGATGTTGAAATGGCGGTAGATAACCTACAAGAAGCTATTCTCACATCATACCACAACAACTGTCCTCTTAAAACTAGGAAAGTTGGCCGCCGCACAATGTGGTGGTGCAAGGAACTAGAGGATATGAGGAAGAGAATACGAAGACTATACAGGGTAGCAGAAACTCATAATGAATGGGAGCAATATAAAGAGGCTCGCAGGATTTATAATAGAGAAGTAAGGAGAGTAAGAAGGAAATCCTGGAGAAGGTTCTGTGAGGACGTTAACTCGACCTCTGAAGCTGCCAGACTCCAGAGACTTCTTAGACGTGAACCACAAGAAATTGTGGGATCCCTTAAAAACTTCCAAGGAGTATATATATAAAAACTGGAAAGGAGACTTTAGACCTCTTAATAGAGGAACACTTTCCAAAGTCAACTACCTTGGACAAGTATGAGAACAATAACATTATTGGACCCTCTAGGAAGGCAGCACATGTTGATTGGATCATTGCTAAGGAAATAGTAACCCCAAAGAAAGTTATATGGGCGCTAAATTCTTTTGGACCATATAAATCTGCAGGGCCGGATGGAATCCAACCAGTACACCTACAAAAGGCTGACTGGCTACTGGTTCCAATATTAACAAAAATATACCGAGTTTCACTGGCTATGAGTTATATACCCATTAGCTGGAGAGTGGCAAGAGTAGTCTTCATACCCAAACCTGGAAGGAAACTTGACCAGGCTAGAGCTTTAAGACCAATAAGTCTTGCATCATTTGTATTGAAATCCCTGGAAAAGATAATAGACAGACATATAAGGGATATGTTAAAGGAGTCATCTCCGATACATAAGAACCAATATGCTTATCAACCAGGGAAATCAACAGAGACAGCCCTACATCAACTGGTAGGTAGGATTGAGAAAACTCTGGACAATAAAGAAATAGCTCTGGGAGCTTTCTTGGATATTGAGGGTGCCTTTGACAATACCTCATATCCATCAATCATCCGCTCTGCCAAAAGAAAAGGACTCAACGACACCCTTTGTAGGTGGATAGAGACTATGCTTGGTGGGAGGAAAATAATAGCTACATTGTTTGATGAAACAGCAGAGGTGTAATTACATGGAGGTTGTCCACAGGGAGGGGGTCTTTCCCCATTACTGTGGAACTTGGTAATTGACAGACTCATAACAGAACTCAACAATGAAGGATACTATAAACAAGGTTATGCGGATGACTTAGTCATTCTGATTCCTGGGAAAGACTACAACATAACTAAGGCTCTTATGCAGACTGCTCTGAGGATAGTAGAAAAATGGTGTAAGGCAGAAGGCCTAAAGGTAAATCCACAAAAAACAACGTTAGTACCTTTTACTAGAAAAAGGGTAAACGCAAAAGACACACCAACTTTATTCGCTGGGAAACTCTCTTTGGAGAACCAGGTAAAGTACCTAGGAGTGACACTAGACAGTAAACTTCTCTGGAAGCAACATATTGATACCAAACTAAACCAAGCTAAAGTCTGCATGGCAGCATGCAGGAGAAGTTTTGGGAAGACTTGGGGACTGAAACCAAAGGTGGTATTTTGGATATACACAATGGTTATAAGACCCATAATTACATACGCCGCCATTGTGTGGTGGACAAAAGTGGAACAAACCAATGTCAGAACCAAGCTAAACAGTCTTCAGAGGCTGATATGCCTTGGGATAACGGGGGCAATGGTCAGTACACCAACAAAATCTATGGAGACCATTCTAAACTTGACCCCTTTGGATCTATTCATCCAAGGAGCGGCAGGAATGAGTGCCTATAGATTAAAAAATACAGAACATTGGAGCCCCAATCATATAAAGAAAGGGCATACAGGAATATCTGGAAAAATAAAGAATAAAACACTAATAATGCCGACAGATATCATGGTGAAACAATACTCCTTTGCAAAACCCTTTGAAGTCATAATCAGGACAAGGAAGGAATGGAATGCTAAGGAGCAGGGAAATGAAAATGGAGATTTAGTGTGGTACACTGATGGATCCAAAACAAAAAATGGCACAGGAGCTGGAATACATGGCATTAGACCAAAAGCAAATTATAAGATAAGCCTTGGCAAACTTGCCACAGTATTTCAAGCAGAAGTATATGCCATAATCTACTGCCTAATAGAGAATATGAGGAGAAAGTATAGGGGAAAAAGAATCCTCATATTCAGTGATAGTCAGGCAGCCTTAAAATCAATAAACTCAACCACCGTTAAATCGAAGCTGGTGTGGAATTGTATACAACAACTCTGTAAACTGGCAGAACAGAATACAGTTAAACTCATATGGGTTCCAGGACACAGAGGTGTAGTAGGAAATGAAAAAGCAGACCAACTAGCAAAAATGGGAGCAACGGAACATTTCTATGGTCCAGAACCTTCTCTTGGCATCACAATAAAGACCATGAGAAGTGCAGTAAACAACTGGATACAGGACAAGACAATGAAATCTTGGGAAATGGTTCCAGGTCTTGAATTTTCTAAGAAGATGATACCAAAGCCTTCTAAGAAACTTGCCAACAACTTGTTGATACTAACAAGAGAACAAACCAGAATAACTATAGGGTTATTAACTGGACATTGTCATCTTAGGAAGCATTTAAACAAAATGGGAATCTATAAAGAAGAACCAATTTGTAAGAAATGTGGCATGAAAGAAGAAACAGCAGACCACATTATATTCGAGTGTGAAGCTCTTGCAAACACTCGGTACTTTCTCCTCGGCCCCCCGGGATCCGAGCTGGAAGCTATTCATAATGATCCCATTAGAACTTTGATAGGCCTGGCAAGGAAAACAAAGGTTTTTGATGAGATCTGATCTGAACTTAGGGGTATGCGTAATATGCCAGCAAAAGGCAGGCATCCACGCTATGGACAGAAGGGCCACCCGAATTAAGGAAAAAAAAGACTCAACTTTTAATGCCTTTATTTTAGATTAAGGTGTGATTGCGAAGTACACATCAACAAACCTGCTTGCTTTGTTTAGGTATCGTTGTATAGGTACGTCATTGAAACGTCTGAAGATTCAATGTGTGCTAATTAGGAAGTTGATGAAGTCTCATCACTTTTTCTGAGCCATCACAGACAATGCAGGATGTAGTATCAATTCATCTCGCCTCAATATGTACAAAATAACTTACTTTTATTTTGCATTTTCGGTATTTTGTTTACAAGTCAACTTTTAAGAAACGTTCATTTTTTCGTTGCATTTTCCCTATTTTGTCTTCAGAATGAACTTTTCCAACATTACAAACAAAGCGATCTGATAATTCCTTAGCTATGAGGCATTCATTAATACAGTAAACATAATATTAAAATAGTAATATAAAATACTTAAATCTTGTCCTTTGTTTATTATTATTATTATTTATGAATACTGTATATTTCCTTCTTCAAAATATGTATTTAGAAATATTAAGTAATTTTTTTCAATTCTCCACGTCATTTTTTCATAAATTTAAGGTAATTTTTCAGGCATTTTTAGGGCATCAATTTCTGAGCTCTAGTGATATAGTGTCAGGCTTATCACAGCCCCTCCCGAAAAAATCTTGGATACGCCCCAGGTGAAACCCCTATTTGTTGGCTAATTTTGAGAGTGATTTATTCGGTGAATGTTCAAGGTTTGCACCAATCTCGTCTACCTTTTCTTCTGTTAGAACTGTTTGTGTCCGCACAGTCTTTTTTGTTGTTTGTTTGTTTTGTATGGAGCTAGTATTTTCAAATTTATTAACAATTATTTGAATTTGTGTTCTTGAAGGCGGCACTTCAGCAGGAAATGTCCGAATAAATTAATCACGTACCCATCCAGCAGGCTCGTTCTTAAAATAATTTTTACACACGAAAATACGATGCACCAATGAAATCGGTCTCACCCATTGACTTAGCTCAATGGTGTCACCATCTTGATAACTTAAAGCTCAAGCTGACTAACTGTACCCACGTGAAGGTCAGACCGGGTGCGCGCGCCATCCCCCTGAAGAAAGTCGCTTAGCCAAAACCTGCTCGCGCGGTTGCTTATGTAGGCCCTGTATATGCTGCGAGAAGGGGGAGAAGAAATTGTTGGTTATAACTTAGTAATAACCTTAAATAATATAGAGGTTTTTGTTATGGCATAAGCTGGCTGTATTCTGCACTGTCTTCAAGCTGAACTTTTTGCCCTACTAAAAACAGGATGAAAGGGCGCTAATATTGGCAATGAAAGAGTTAGACTAGCAAAACGAGCAGCTGCAAGTAACGACGGTATTGTATACACTTTATCTCGAGCACTCTGACTATAAGGTTCATATTAAAAATTTGCGGATCAGAATAACAAAAACAAACAAAAAAAAAACAAAAAAAAAAAGAGTAGAAATGACTCTATCAGAAAATAACTTTTCTTCCTTGATATTTACAGCCAGCCATACCTCATTTGATGTTTGTCATATGATGTTAATCCTAGCCCTGGGCCGACTCAGCCTAGGTTTGTCGGTTAATGTTTAATATAATTTTCACTTTGGTCCTATGGTAAAAGCGGCCGGTGCGTAAGCCTCATCCTCAGTATAAAGAGGGAATAATATTATTGTATACATCATTAATCATATGCGTATCGGTTTTGTAAAGGAAGCCAGCCAATAATATGCATGATTGATTTAATCATATGGAACTAACTTTATCTCAACGTTTTGCTGAGTTAAGCTATCCTTTACGGATAAGATTTCTAATCACGTTACATGTTATACAACTTAATAAATATATCATTATTCATAAGCGTTTTGTAAAGTCTTACGTTTTATATACAAGTGTTTTCTCAACGCAGAACTGTGTCACAACGCATGGAGATTTTGCTGTCATAAGCGGAAGTATGCTGACCTTCACATGCAGGACGAGTAAGATTTGCAAACGCATGAATTCTTTTTAATATCAGCCTCAACACCATACAACATGATATTATCTAGATCGGTGATTTAACTTTTAATACAATGTTATGCTTTACCTGCTAATCTGATGCGATGTATCTACGAATTGATCCTATTTTTGTGTATAATAATATTACATTATTTTGCCATTTAATTTGTTTCATACCGATATATTTTCAAAATCTTCTTGAAGCGATTTCTTCCTATTTCTATGATTACCTAGGATTTTAAGTATTTTCTATGAATACCTATGAATACCTTTTTTTATAATCATATTTCACCATACAATTTTATCGGTAAGATGTATATTTCTCCAAAACATTAATTTTTCACTATAGGTTTGGGGGGACGAATCAGTCTCGGTTTGCTGGCTAGCGTATAATTTAAAACAATAATTTTCACTTTGGTCCTAGGGTAAAGGCGGCCGATGCGTCAGGCTGATAACCTTAACGTACTTTATTAATATTATTATTATAATCATATTTCTTCTTTGTTCACACATCGAATTCTAAAACATGTAGCGATAACCATTGTACATTTTTATAATTATGACAGCGATTGATTTTTTGTCTGCTGACATAAGATACCACATAAGATATCTATTTCCCTATATCATCTTTTTTCTGATCCTGAGATGGACTCGGCCTCAGTCGTTGTATAAAATGTTAATCTCCTTGTACTATTGTCTCAAACCCTTGGTCTGTATACGCAAAACAACGTATTAAATGCGTCATTATTCACAGACGTTTTGTAAAATATATTAACAGCCTGTTTTAAGTTTTATTTTCGTACGTTATAACAGCGAAGATTTCTGCTAGCCTTGTGTCAATGCAGAGAGAGTTTGCCGAATAAGCTAACCTTAACAGATAGCATTTTTGCTGATGTAAGATTACGGTAGCGAGTATTTTTATCGAGCGCACAGGTGATACATATGCATTCAGTCTCTTTAAATCTTCATTCGTTATCTTATAACGACGATACCTTATCTCTCCCTTTAAATCCTCATCTCAGTCATTATGTCTTATATGATTAGTTTATTAATCTTTCTGTATTACCTAGTGCTTTTATTAATTTATTGTTTCATTCTCCGCTTTGAATAACCTGATACACTGACAACTATTTAATTCATAATTATGTACTATGAATTCCCATCGGTGAGGGGAGAGTAAGTGGAAGGGTAGTCTACCATTACATTTCACAGTACCAAGAGCGCATGCCCAGTCAATCGTCTTCCTAGCAGGTCAGCTCTCTAAACTCCAAGTAATGCGTCTCATTTCACAGTAGAGACCGGAAGCATGTATCATATTACCAAAGTCATCATTTTTCTTCTTTTTCAATTGCGTATCAGACGTATCCTCAAACAAAAGGTTAATTTTAAAATTTCTTTATTCATATGCTTTATGTGTATGGTTTATTAATCTTTATGTATAATATTATGCTGGCCACATGCCCCCAAACACAATCTACCATCTGTCTTTGGTTGATGATGCAGCGGTCGAGTGGTAGGCCAAGTCCCTTCAGGAATGTAGCGCCACAGAGTTTTGGAGTTTAGCTGCTTAAATATACATTCCCTATTTTTTATGCACGAAGCTTTCATTCTCCGTTCTAGAACGAACTTTGTCAAAATGTTTACTTTATACATATAATTTAAAAAAATCATATAACAATCCGGAAGGTTGTTACTTTTACAAATGGTAGAAACTCATATTAGCTGGAGGTTCGAGTTTTCAAAACTTACATTTTTATTCTATATTTCAACTTTGAATTAAAATTATGTTTTTATTTTGCAAGATCAACATTAATTTTCACTATGACTCCTTATAGTAAAGACGTACGATGCAACTCACAACGGTGGCGCGGGTCCAAACACCATCATGTCTTCCACAGATATCATTCAAGATGGAGGTGCTCTAACCACGAATCCACACGAGTCCACACGAGACCACATTTGGTTTGTACATGGTGGACCATGCGCACGATTTGAAAATTACAAATGGTGGAAAGTGTAGAAAATTCAAAAAATTTATTTTGACTTTGGTTAGTGAGTACATCGTTTTTGTATGTAAGCATATTACAGCCGTAACAGGATATGTTCAAGGTCAATGGTGATTATGTTAATATTCTTACGATGGAGTTCTATACATTTTAAAATTTATTCAACGAGAGGATTGAGACTTGATGTACGTCTCATATGACACAATGACATCAGATTTTTCAGACGTATCTCTAAACAAAACGTTTATTTTATTTTATTCATATGCGAGAAATGAAATATCTGCGGCTAACGCTCAATCAACAAATTCTTTATATATAACGTCACCACTAGAATCTTGTTCGAACATACTTCGGTAGGCTTGATCATACTTGTTTCAAGATCACACGTCCAACATTACAGCTGAGTCATGAATTCTTTATTTATAACGTCACGGTTTACGCAATGGTCACGTGATTCAAGATGGCAGACCACGCGCACGATATGAGATTACAAAATGGTTTAAGGCGGGAGATTTGAAGTTTTTTCTCTTAATCTTTGATACTGACAATTTTCTTCTTTATTATCAAATTAGTTCAAAGGTGCCTCACAGTATCTTCTATACTAGTTGTACTCGTTCCAACGATAAGGTTGTTAATACTTTGCTTTTCCTTATTTTGTCAGATGTCAGTTTGTATATTTCATTCCATGGATTGTTTGATGTGGTTATGTTACAATATTATCTCCATGAGTTAAAATTCTATCTTCATAATTATTTTTTGCCTCAAAGTATTGTTCTTTACACATTTCTCACACTAAATCATTATTATTTGTATTCTGGTACCTTCTCCTTAGGGTACCAAAGTCATAGATTTATATCTAACTTGCACAATCATGTATGAATTAGTTTATTAGCTTTTTACTATTGTTCAACTTAACCTCCACTATTTTTCATCAATTTTTTCATGCTATCATACCATCTACCTAATTAACATCACACTATAGGTTTATTACCAAGTGAGGTACTCTTAGCATACAATTTTTCCTATAATATATCACAAGTTTGATGGCTAAAATAATATGCTTATTGTTTTTCCAAGTTCTATAGCAAGATACTACACCAGACCACACAATGCCTTTGAACTCGACCTGTTCAGCATTCCAGTCTAAGACCCATATTTTATAAGCACTTATCACAAGTAATCCTTTTTTACGAGATCTTTATCGTAATTTACAGAGCACCTATTAGTTATAGGTAATATTGTTTTAAATTCAAAGCCATTGCATTCGCTAGTCTTCACCATATTTCATTTTACTTTTTCGGTTATGTTCGCCCTATATATACCATTTCTTATTCAGTTCTACTTATGAGGCTTTTTTGACCAAGGCAATTACTTACATCGTCTCATTATAACACCTACTAGGAAACCTTAGGAAAATAATTCTTTAAATCTAGTTCCAATATGTAAATTTCATTCTTTACCCATGACTAGGTTTCAACTTCTTATCTGTAAGCTAGATTGTTTACCGACGATCACAATTCAAACATCCAAGATGATGGATCATACAATTATCATTATTATTAGTATTACTTTTATTATTACATTCAAGCTTCATAGCCTTAAAGGACCATGTCCTACTTCGTATCAACTGCTCATTTTCCACTATTTCATTTCGGTATTAGGTGGCAATATTATGGTGTAAGTTGTAAGCACAGCAGCTTTCCAGCTATGATTTATCATTTCTTTATACTTCTAAATCTTCAGAAGTTCTCACATATGCCAGTACACACCGTTTGAGGTTTTTCTTCAGAAAAATAAGTACACGACTGGTATAGATCCACTATACATCTGAAGCGATGATAAAAGCTCTAACATCAATTTAGATTCTTCTTTCGAACATCCATCTTTCTATGTTCATTCCCACTTGTATTAATTTAGGTGTACACTTCATTATAGTATTTATTATTATAAATAACAAATTTCAGAACTCATTAAGGATTAGTGTTGTAAAAAAGTTACAACTAAGGATTTCAAATTTTGCCCTATCTATATAATTCACTACTCTAGCTGTAAAAAATTATAATTTCTTGAAAATGCGTTTAAGAATTCATTTCGAAACCTCATATTTCTGAACGTTAAGTCACACTATAAAACAAGATTTTCTACATAAAATCACTATAAATATGGAAGTTTTTACATAAACTAACTATAAATATAGAATTTTCTACATAGAACAACGAAAAATCACACACACACACTCCACATTTTTAGGAGAGTAGACCTACATACGATTAGATACATTTTGCACTCATAAATGATACTTTCTTTTATACGAGGAATTGTTGGAAATTGATAAATTTGCACCAGATCTTCAGGTTGTTGTCAATATTCTGGAGGATATTACACGAAGCATACTGTACAGAATTCATCAGCTTTTTTGTATAAATGTTTATAAGAATATTCGTCGGAGTCCATCAGACGCTTACCTTCTTCCCACAATCTATACATCTTTTATACATTGTACAACATAGTGGATATCATTTTGAAATTACTTTTTACATATAAAATCATCGACCATTTTATGTTTCCACTATATTTTTAAGTACTCGCTCTGCGTTTTTACATAAATTCACTATACATATCAAATTTACTACATAAATTAGCGAAAATAACGAAGTTTGTTCGTAAAATAAATATAAATATCGACTTTTTTACATAGAATGGTGAATAATCATACACCACACACATAACACAAACACTTCATTTCTAGGAGAGTAGATCTACACGCGATTAGGTACATTTCGCACTCATAAATGATACTTTATTTTAAACTAGGAATTGTTGGAAATTGAGAAACGCTTACCATATCCTTCGGTTTTTGTCATTACACTAGAGGATATAACACGAAGCATACTACCCAACACTCGTCACTCTTTTTTACATAAATAACTCTAAATTCAGTTAATAGAGGGCTATGTAACGGAAATATTTAAGTGAGGTTATTCCATTCTTGACACTCAATAGAGAGGGTCTCGACTACAACATGTATTAGAATGAAACAGATGTCTCGCTAGTCATAACTAGTCTGAACTTGCTTTTGTCTAGTTAGAACTAGTCTGAACTGGCTTTTGTCTAGTTAGAACTAGTCTGAACTGGCTTTTGTCTAGTTAGAACTAGTCTGAACTGGCTTTTATCTAGTTAGAACTAGTCTGGACCTAGTCCACTACGGTGAGAATCCTTTTTATTAAAGAACAAGAACAAGTCTCGTCTCGTCTCGTCTCGTTCTCGTCTCGTCTCGTTCTCGTCTCATCTCGGTCTACTTCTCGGTCTATTTCTCGGTATAATTCTCGTTCTTGGCTCACTTCTCGGTATCATTCTTATAGATCTGGTCTTGTGTATTTACCACAAGAACCAGAACAAGAACATCACCATCACCATTATAATCATATCTGCTTCAGGAGTTGGAATGAAGTGATACATTTTATAACGAGAAACTATAGAAAACAGACGGCTCAGGTTTACAGACTCTAAAATTTCATAAGTCATCACTAAGAATATTCTATCTTACTAGGACATAGACGAATGGAAAATGAAAACGTGTACATTTGTTTCTACCTTTTCTTTTTATTGTATCCATCACCCATTATTTATAACGCAGCTTATAGTGAGAGACATATTATATCACAGCTTTGGTCAGGTTAGGATAGGTTAGTTTAGGTTATGTTAGGTTAGGTTAGGTTAGGTTAGCAGGATAATATTTTAAAATTATTTCTACATTGATGAAAAGGCTAAGTTCCTTGGCACATTTTATCAATGTTTCTAGATATAATTTTACAATATTATCCTGCTAACCTAACCTAACCTAACCTAACATAACCTAAACTAACCTATCCTAACGTAACCAAAGCTGTGATATATGTCTCTCACTATAAGCTGCGTTATAAATAATGGGTGATGGATACAATAAAAAGAAAAGGTACAAACAAATGTACATGTTTTTCATTTTCCATTCGTATATGTCCTAGTCAGGTAGAATATTCTTAGTGATGACTTATGAAATTTTAGAGTCTGTAAACCTGAGCCGTCTGTTTTCTATAGTTTCTCGTTATAAAATGTATCACTTCATTCCAAATCCTGAAGCAGATATGATTATAATGGTGATGGTGATCTTGTTCTGGTTCTTGTGGTAAATACACAAGACCAGATCTATAAGAATGATACCGAGAAGTGGGCCAAGAATGAGAATTATACCGAGAAATAGACCGAGAAGTAGACCGAGACGAGAACAAGACGAGACGAGACGAGAACGAGAACGAGACGAGAACGAGAACGAAACGAGACGAGACGAGACGAGACGAGACGAGACGAGACGAGACGAGACGAGACTTGTTCTTGTTCTTGTTCTTTAATAAAAAGGATACTTACCGTAGTGGACTATACTATTTTCACTTTAAGTTCAAAGTAGATGTAAAAAAACTCTAAAGTACCACTCCGCCGAGCATGTGACAATACCACGTGGAGATTTACCCGCCACGGAAAGAAAAGGAATGAGGATTTGTGTGTATTCCAGTGTTCTCAATAGTACTTTTAAAATATTTTTTATGACATGAACCATTGTTGAAAAATGTTTTATTTATTTTGAAAAGATCTATACATCTGTACAAAATTAGGTTTAATATTAGTATTTAAGAAAGTCATAGACAATTAACAAGAAGATATTAACGAGTATAAAAAATTACTCTCATTTTGCAATGTTGGCTGCCCACTTCAGAGGCGTGTTCTTTTAGAATTCATTAATTTCTGTTTGTAACCGCCCCAATCCTATCAGAGCTGTAAGTTACATGTTATTTTTGACGAAATTTTTGTTTTGTTCTAGCACACGACTTTCTTGTCCTCACGTACGTGTTGTATAACCGTTATAAATAAATAAATGAACGCACATTCAGCAGGTCTAACCAAGTTATTGGGAGGGGGCTGTGGCAAGTTCCTTCCAAGATGGCGTGATTGAGCATTCACACAGCCGTCGTAAACGCCTACAATTTACATCTGTTGTAACGGTTTAATTAGTTCACTTAGTTATTATGTGTCAGGAAAATCAGATCAAATTAATATTGTTTCATACACAGATCTGCTTCAGAAACGTGTTTTCAAATTTCTCTGCACAAAAATAGCTACAAAAATGTACGGTTTGAACGGAACTATTTTATTAAGAGCAAGAGTATGCATACAAAGCAGCAAAAGTTACAGTTCGTCCACTAGCCAATGAGGCGCTCCCTTGTCACGTGGCTTTGTTTACATCTACTTTGTTCTTAAAGTGAAATTAGTATAGGTCCAGACTAGTTCTAATTAGATAAAAGCCAGTTCAGACTAGTTCTAACTAGACAATAGCCAGTTCAGACTAATTCTAACTAGACAAAAGCCAGTTCAGACTAGTTCTAACTAGACAAAAGCCAGATCAGACTAGTTGTAACTAGATAAAAGTCAGTTCAGACTAGTTCTAACTAGATAAAAGCCAGTTCAGACTAGTTCTAACTAGATAAAAGCCAGTCCAGACTAGTTCTGACTAGCGAGACATCTGTTTCATTCTGATACATATTGTAGTCGAGACCCTCTCTATTGAGTGTCAAGAATGGAATAACCTCACTTAAATATTTCCGTTACATAGCCCTCTATTAACTGAATTTAGAGTTATTTATGTAAAAAAGAGAGATGTGTGTTGGGTAGTATGCTTTGTGTTATATCCTCTAGTGTATTGACAACAACCGGAGGATCTGGTACGCGTTTCTCAATTTCTAACAATTCCTAGTTTAAAATAAAGTATCATTTATGAGTGCGAAATGTACCTAATCGCATGTAGATCTACTCTCCTAGAAATGAAGTGTTTGTGTTATGTGTGTGTGTGTATGATTTTTCACCATTCTATGAATAAAAGTCGATATTTATATTTATTTTACGAACAAACTTCGTTATTTTCGCTAATTTATGTAGTAAATTTGATATGTATAGTGAATTTATGTAAAAACGCAGAGCGAGTACTTAAAAATATAGTGGAAACATAAAATGGTCGATGATTTTATATATGAAAAGTAATTTCAAAATGATATCCACTATGTTGTACAATGTATAAAAGATGTATAGATTGTGGGAAGAAGGTAAGCGTCTGATGGACTCCGACGAATATTCTTATAAACATTTATATAAAAAAGCTGATGAATTCTGTACAGTATGCTTCGTGTAATATCCTCCAGAATATTGACAACAACCTGAAGATCTGGTGCAAATTTATCAATTTCCAACAATTCCTCGTATAAAAGAAAGTATCATTTATGAGTGCAAAATGTATCTAATCGTATGTAGGTCTACTCTCCTAAAAATGTGGTGTGTGTGTGTGATTTTTCGTTGTTCTATGTAGAAAATTCTATATTTATAGTTAGTTTATGTACAAAATTCAATATTTATAGTGATTTTATGTAGAAAATCTTGTTTTATAGTGTGACTAAACGTTCAGAAATATGAGGTTTCGTAATGAATTCTTAAACGCATTTTCAAGAAATTATAATTTTTTACAGCTAGAGTAGTGAATTATATAGATAGGGCAAAATTTGAAATCCTTAGTTGTAACTTTTTTACAACACTAATCCTTAATGAGTTCTGAAATTTGTTATTTATAATAATAAATACTATAATGAAGTGTACACCTAAATTAATACAAGTGGGAATGAACATAGAAAGATGGATGTTCGAAAGAAGAATCTAAATTGATGTTAGAGCTTTTATCATCGCTTCAGATGTATAGTGGATCTATACCAGTCGTGTACTTATTTTTCTGAAGAAAAACCTCAAACGGTGTGTACTGGCATATGTGAGAACTTCTGAAGATTTAGAAGTATAAAGAAATGATAGCTCATAGCTGGAAAGCTGCTGTGCTTACAACTTACACCATAATATTGCCACCTAATACCGAAATGAAATAGTGGAAAATGAGCAGTTGATACGAAGTAGGACATGGTCCTTTAAGGCTATGAAGCTTGAATGTAATAATAAAAGTAATACTAATAATAATGATAATTGTATGATCCATCATCTTGGATGTTTGAATTGTGATCGTCGGTAAACAATCTAGCTTACAGATAAGAAGTTGAAACCTAGTCATGGGTAAAGAATGAAATTTACATATTGGAACTAGATTTAAAGAATTATTTTCCTAAGGTTTCCTAGTAGGTGTTATAATGAGACGATGTAAGTAATTGCCTTGGTCAAAAAAGCCTCATAAGTAGAACTGAATAAGAAATGGTATATATAGGGCGAACATAACCGAAAAAGTAAAATGAAATATGGTGAAGACTAGCGAATGCAATGACTTTGAATTTAAAACAATATTACCTATAACTAATAGGTGCTCTGTAAATTACGATAAAGATCTCGTAAAAAAGGATTACTTGTGATAAGTGCTTATAAAATATGGGTCTTAGACTGGAATGCTGAACAGGTCGAGTTCAAAGGCATTGTGTGGTCTGGTGTAGTAACTTGCTATAGAACTTGGAAAAACAATAAGCATATTATTTTAGCCATCAAACTTGTGATATATTATAGGAAGAATTGTATGCTAAGAGTACCTCACTTGGTAATAAACCTATAGTGTGATGTTAATTAGGTAGATGGTATGATAACATGAATAAATTGATGAAAAATAGTGGAGGTTAAGTTGAACAATAGTGAAAAGCTAATAAACTAATTCATACATGATTGTGTAAATTAGATATAAATCTATGACTTTGGTACACTAAGGAGAAGGTACCAGAATACAAATAATAATGATTTAGTGTGAGAAATGTGTAAAGAACAATACTTTGAGGCAAAAAATAATTATGAAGATAGAAATTTGACTCATGGAGATAATATTGTAACATAACCACATCAAACAATCCATGGAATGAAATATACAAACTGACATCTGACAAAATATTACAACCTTATCATTGGAACGAGTACAACTAGTATAAAAGATACTGTGAGGCACTTTTGAACTAATTTGATAATAAAGAAGAAAATAGTCAGTATCAAAGATTAAGAGAAAAAACTTCAAATCTCCCGCCTTAAACCATTTTGTAATTTCATATCGTGCGCGTGGTCTGCCATCTTGAATCACGTGACCATTGCGTAAACCGTGACGTTATAAATAAAGAATTCATGACTCAGCTGGAATGTTGGACGTGTGACCTTGAAACAAGTATGATCAAGCCTACCGAAGTATGTTCGAACAAGATTCTAGTGGTGACGTTATACATAAAGAATTTGTTGATTGAGCGTTAGCCGCAGATATTTCATTTCTCGCATATGAATAAAAAAAATAACATTTTGTTTAGAGATACGTCTGAAAAAAACTGATGTCATTGTGTCATATGAGACGTACATCCGGTCTCAATCCTCTCGTTGAATAAATTTTAAAATGTATAGAACTCTATCGTAAGAATATTAACATAATCACTAGGGCCCGGATGTTTATGACATGTCATATTTTTTCCTTTGTGATGTTACCATAGCAAATATAATTTAAACATGATATCATCTGATGTGATTAGAATTATGCAATTTTCATTGGTCATATAATGTCATATTTTAGCTTTTTCAGTATTTTTTGTCATATTTCCGTCATTTTTCATATTATGGTCATATTTTCAATCATTTTTCATTTTTCCCCATGCTTTTGCTTTTTATTCCATTTTCATTTATTTGCTTACAGCCCTCTCAGAGATGGGATTTGAACACCCCTGAATTGTTGCTTGTAACTTCTCAGTATTTTCTTCCTAAAAATACTTTCACAAAATATACGTTGGCCTACGTATATTTCTGAGAATTAGGAGAAAGAGAGAGATGCGTAAAAAGGGACAGATGCAAAGAAAGCGAACGGAGATATTAGGATGGCTATTGTCAGTTTTCATAGCAAGGTCAACTAACTGCTTCTGTAAATAGCTTGAGCAGGTAGTTCTTCTTGGTGGTGCCAAGGGGAAGGGGTGATAGGAAGGAACAACCATCCCTCAGTTATTGAAAAGATTTTGCTGCATGGTGTGCTTCATCGCAATCTCAATACTCTTGGTTTATCATGCCTAAAACTAAGGGTCCGATAAGTGAAAAACTGAGAGCATTTGTACGGGAGTTTGGAGATAAGCATTTCAGTACAGATGGCACAATTCTGTTCTGTAAGCTGTGCGAAGTTAAGGTAGAATCTAAAAAGCGATTTAATGTGCAACAGCACTGCAGTACGGCAAAACACAAAAACAATTTGACTCGAAATGTTGCATCAGAGAACCGCCAACAGCTCATGTTTGAGAAGATTTCATCATCGTCCACCACAAGCAAAATGTCTGATTTTAACAAGGATTTATGTACAATGATGATGTCTGCTAATATACCGCTGGAGAAAGTTAATAATCAGCACTTCAGCAATTTTCTGCAGAAATACACTAATCAGCACATTCCTAATGCAACAACACTTCGCAAGAACTACGTGACTACTTGTTACGAAGATGTTTTAAATAGGATACGATCTTGCGTCGCTGATAACAAGATCTGGGTTTCTATGGATGAAACCAGCGACGCTGAAGGAAGGTATGTAGCAAACGTTGTTGTTGGTGTTTTAAGGGAAGACCGACCAGGTGAAAAATTTCTCATTTCTTGTGAAGCATTGGAGAGGACTAACCACTCAACTATTGCTGTTACCTTCGACAACGCATTGAATCTGTTGTGGCCTGAGGGAGTGAAGAGAGAAAATGTTCTTCTTCTAGTAACTGATGCAGCTCCCTACATGTTGAAAGCTGGCAAAGGTCTGCAGCTTCTCTATCCTAAAATGATACATGTAACATGCATTGCGCATGCACTACATAGGGTTGCAGAAGAAATTCGGGGAAATTATCCTGATGTGGACAAATTAATTGCAACAGTAAAAAAGATCTTCATCAAAGCTCCACTTCGAGTGCAGAAATTCAAGGAAATTGCCTCTTCTGTTCCTTTGCCTCCCCAGCCCATCCTCACACGATGGGGAACGTGGCTTAATGCTGCAAACTACTACTGTGCCAACTACAATGTTATCGAAGATGTTGTTAATGAGTTCAACGAAGGCGAAGCTTCCTCCATCAAAACTGCAAAGACGCTATTTTCAAATTCTACACTGACCGGGGACCTCGCTTATATTAAGTCAAATTTCAGTATAATATCAACAACAATCACACAATTAGAAGAAACTGGTGTTAAACTCTGTGATGCTCTTCACCTTGTGACAAATGTGGAAAGTGAGTTAACGGCTGCACGTGGTAAAGTTGGTGAATGTGTTAAAGAAAAACTACAGCGTGTGCTAGGTCGGAACGAAGGGTACTCTACACTTTGCAAGATTGGCGACATTCTATGTGGTAAGCCAGTGACATTCCACGAAGGTGAGCCTGAATTCAACAGTAATGATTTGACTTATTTCAAATATGCCCCAATAACATCCTGCGACGTTGAGCGGTCTTTCTCCCGATATAAGTCAATGCTGAGTGAAAATAGAAGATCGTTTTTATTTGAAAACTTTAAAATGCATGTGATCTGTTATTGCAATTCTTTGTGACTGTCCATCATAATGAAACATTTCTTTCATTTTGTGTAGTGTCGAGTGTGTCTTATGGTTTGTTTAAATAAATTCAAAAATTTATTAATAAAGATTAATATTATTATTTATTAATGTGTTCTCATAAAATTTTAATTGAAAAAACCGACAAGATTTTGGAAAAAAAAATTGTCTTTAGGTCATATTATTAGTCATATTTCGCCATTTTTTAGGTCATAAAGGCTTGCATATTTCTAACATTTTTAGGTCATAAACATCCGGGCCCTAATAATCACCATTGATTATGCAATTTCAAATCTCCCACCAGAAATCGTTTGTTCATAATTTCAAATCTCGTGTTAAAACCCAAAGAAAGAGAAGGATGACAATCATAGAATGTGATGATGTATGTTAGAAAACTGATGACGTTGTGCAATATCACCAGGTGTGGTATGAGCCTTGTGACCTTGAACATATCCTGTTACGGCTGTAATATGCCTACATAAAAAACGATGTACTCACTAACCAAAGTCGAAATATAATTTTTGAATTTTCTACACTTTCCACCATTTGTAATTTTCAAATCGTGCGCATGGTCCACCATTTACAAACCAAATGTGGTCTCGCATGGACTCGTGTGGATTCGTGGTTAGCGCACCTCCATCTTGAATGATATCTGTGGAAGACATGATGGTGTTTGGTCCCGCGCCACCGTTGTGAGTTGCATCGTACGTCTTTACTATAAGGAGTCATAGTGAAATTAATGTTGATCTTGCAAAATAAAAACATAATTTTAATTCAAATTTGAAATATAGGATAAAAATGTAAGTTTTGAAAACTCGAACCTCCAGCTAATATGAGTTTATACCATTTGTAAAAGTAACAACCTTCCGGGTGTTATATGATCTTTAAATTTTATGTATAAAGTAAACATTTTGACAAAGTTCGTTCCAGAATGGAGAATGAAAGCATCGTGCATAAAAAATAAGCAATGTATATTTAAGCAGCTAAACTCCAAAACTCTGTGGCGCTACATCCCTGAAGGGACTTGGCCTACCACTCGACCGTTGCATCATCAACCAAAGACAGATGGTAGAATGTATTGGGGGGCATGTGGCCAGCATAATATTATACATAAAGATTAATAAATCATACACATATGGCATATGACTAAAGAAATTGTAAAATTAACCTTTTGTTTGAGGATACGTCTGATACGCAATTCAAAAAAGAAGAAAAAATGATGACTTTGGTAATATGATACATGCTTCCGGTCTCTACTGTGAAATGAGACGCATTACTTGGAGTTTAGAGAGCTGACCTGCTAGGAAGACGATTGACTGGGCATGCGCTCTTGGTACTGTGAAATGTAATGGTAGACTACCCTTCCACTTACTCTCCCCCTCACCGATGAGAATTCATAGTACATAATTATGAATTAAATAGTTGTCAGTGTATCAGATTATTCAAAGCGGGGAATGAAACAATAAATTAATAAAAGCACTAGGTAATACAGAAAGATTAATAAACTAATCATATAAGACATAATGACTGAGAAGAGGATTTAAAAGGAGAGATAAGGTATCGTCGTTATAACATAACGAATGAAGATTTAAAGAGACTGAATGCATATGTATCACCTGTGCGCTCGATAAAAATACTCGCTACCGGAATCTTACATCAGCAAAAATGCATTCTGTTAAGGTTAGCTTATTCGGCAAACTCTCTCTCCATTGACACAAGGCTAGCAGAAATCTTCGCTGTTATAACGTACGAAAATAAAGCTTAATACAGGCTGTTAATATATTTTACAAAACGTCTGTGAATAATTACGCATTTATTACGTTGTTTTGCGTATACAGACCAAGGGTTTGTGACAATAGTACAAGGAGATTAAAATTTTATACAACGACTGAGGCCGAGTCCATCTCATGATCAGAAAAAAGATGATATAAGGAAATAGATATCTTATGTGGTGGTTTATGTCAGCAGATAAAATTCAATCGCTGTCATAATTATAAAAATGTACAATGATTATCGCTACATCTTTTAGAATTCGATGTGTGAACAAAGAAGAAATATTATTATAATAATAATATTTATAAAGTACGTTAAGGTTAACAGCCTTACGCATCGGCCGCCTTTACCCTAGGACCAAAGTGAAAATTATTGTTTTAAATTATTCGCCAGCCAGCAAACCGAGGCTAAGTCGTCCCCAAACCTATAGTGAAAAATTAATGTTTTTTAGAAATAGACATCTTACCGATAAAATTGTATGGTGAAATATGATTATAAAAAAAAGTATTCATAGGTATTCATAGAAAATAGGTAAAATCCTAGGTAATCATAGAAATAGGAAGATATCGCTTCAAGAAGATTTTGAAAATATATCGGTATGAAACAAATTAAAAGGCAAAATAATGTAATATTATTATACACAAAAATAGGATCAATTCGTAGATACATCGCATCAGATTAGCAGGTAAAGCATAACATTGTATTAAAAGTTAAATCACCGATCTAGATAATATCATGTTGTACGGTGTTGAGGCTGATATTAAAAAGAATTCATGCGTTTGCAAATCTTACTCGTCCTGTATGTGAAGGTCAGCATACTTCCGCTTATGACAGCAAAATCTCCATGCGTTGTGACACAGTTCTGCATTGAGAAAACACTTGTATATAAAACGTAATACTGACTTTACAAAACGCTTATGAATAATGATATATTTATTAAGTTGTATAACATGTAACGTGAGTAGAAAACTTATCCGTAAAGGATAGCTTAACTCAGCAAATCGTTGAGATAAAGTTAGTTCCACATGATTAAATCAATCATGCATATTATTGGCTCGCTTCGTTTACAAAACCGATACGCATATGATTAATGATGTATGCAATAATATTATTCCCTCTTTATACTGAGGATGAGGCTTACGCACCGGCCGCTTTTACCATAGGACCAAAGTGAAAATTATATTAAACATTAACCGACAAACCAAGGCTGAGTTGGCCCAGGGCTAGGATTAACATCATATGACAAAATTGCATGATGAAATATAATTATTAAAAAAAAAAACAAAAAAAAACCTGAAGGTTTAAATTATATGCTATCGTAATATCTTTTAGAATTCGATATGTAAACAAAGAAGTAATATGATAATTATAATAATAATAATAATAATAAAATGTACGTTAAGGTTAACAGCTTTACATACCGGCCGCCTTTACTCCAGGATTCTGTTAGAGGCTGAGTCGATCCCAGGGCTATTTTTTAGATAAATAGACATCTTACGGAAAAAAAATGTATAGTGAAATATAATTATAAAAAAATACTTGAACGTACGTTTAAAATATATGCTATCGTAATTTCAATTCGATATGTAAACAAAGAAGTAATATGATAATGATAATACTAATAATAATATAATAATAATAATAATAATAATAATAATATATACGTTAAGGTTAATAGCCTTAGGCATCGGTCGCATTTACTCCAGGCTGAGTGGCTAGGTTTTAGAAAAATAAACATCTTACGGAAAACTTGTATGTTGAAATATAATGATGACGTTGCATATACGCTTCGTGGGAAACCGCAATGAAATATGAAACCTACTTCTGGTCAAGTGGTCTAGCCGCGCCGCCATATTGGATGAGGTCATTTGTGGTAATGAACAAAACCATACTACTCCTGCACCTAATGTGTCTTATTCTCTTCGATCCTTTACTCCTGAACCTGCAATCGACCTGTATTCATAAAATCAAACCTGTATTGACGTATCCGATAAATATATAAAAAAAATACTAAGATAAAAAATACCAGTCTGACTCATCCATGGGCAGGTCTATACATTCGTTTTGATCCACATCTTACAGCTACTCAAATGAAATTCTACTCACTTTCACCGCTCATCTAGGCCTGGGCGTTGTTCACAAGATATAATGCATGCAGCCGGACTTGAAACCAAACCAATAGCAGACTGACTCATCCAGAGTTGGTGTAGAACACAATGATAAGGGGATTCAATGCCAAATTTAAACAAAGAAAAACACTAGAAGAAACCAGGGCAGATAGCCCAACAATTTGGATAGTGTAGCAGGCAGTTGTCAAGGCCAGTGGCGCCAACTTTTGAAAAACATTGGGTGGGCACAAAATTTTCTTTTTAAATTTTGGGTTTTAGGTGACTTCTAAAACAAATAAAATAAAATAAAACCACATGTGGATTCACCATTATGTAACACGACGTTTACAAATACGTGGTTCTCCTAGCTGGAGTTTTCCCGAGAAATTCGCCTCTGGTTTATTGTCCTTGCTGATTTGACAGATTTTTCTTAATTAATTATTTCTACATGCTCGTTCCATTCTGTCTTTGTTCTTTCTTACCATTCATCATTGTAGCCTATTGTACTCCACATACTAGCCTTATATCCTTGCCTTGTTTATTAATGCCCTTCATCAACTAAATGCTAAATCTGACTTTTCCTCGTTCTCATAATGTACCGTATATTTAAAACAGCAATGTGATTAATTTTTTTTCTGAACTCAAACATGTCTTTAGTCTTTTTGTGGTGGCTGTGGCATCTACATTGACAGAGTAAGAGGTAAGATACAGTAGGCTATGAATTGAAGAACGATTTCAAACGATCGTAAGTGAAATGGAACAAGAGGAAATCTCTTATATATATAAAAGGCTTTGTCCTGACTGAAAGGAATCAACGTAGAGCCTAAACTATAACAGGTAGAGACTTGGAATTTTGACAGTACCTTCGTTTCATAATGTAGGTGCTCACTAAGAAAGGATTTTGAAAAATTCTGATTTTAAATGCCAAAAATCAAATGTTTTTGAGAATACTTAATCCCTTCTTACACAGAATTATCGAATCCGAATCACATTTGACATTAAAACATATTGTTGCCAGTGGGTTTCAGATGAGTTTGGAATTAAATTAAGTGGAAGTTTGACAATTACAGTAGACTTTGTCTATTTTTGTCATACCTTGGAAATTAAACTTTCGCGATCGCTTGAATGTTGTAAGCCCTAATATGGTCAAACATTGTTTTATTTGGACGAAACTCACTATACGGGGGTTTTCTGGACCAAGGAACTCGAATCTGAGGTCGCTTTTACCAGACGATGCTATCTAATCGTGATATGTAGTTAATAAATATAATGATTTAACTATTATGCTCTTAATTTTTAATTTTTGAAATAATTATCGCGGGCGAATCCGCGGGAACATGCTAGTCGTACTATATATGAAAACAATAGCCTGAAGGTAACTTTTCAGCGATTCAACAAAGCAACCTTTTTTAAAAATAAAAGCAATAATTTTGATAATAAAATAAGGCAAATTATTGGGTGGGCTTGAGTCCCACGAGCCCTTATAAGTTGGCGCCACTGGTCAGGGCTGCAACCTACTCAACCTGCAAGAAACACTGACCTGTAGTAGTCACTATGAACACACATGAGGAGCGAAAGTAGTGTGCTACGTGTTTTATTAGTACAGGATTAGAGAAGCAGAGCGTTATGAGAGCAGTGGTTATCGTCACAACTCTCATGATGATGTGCTATTACTTACAGAAAGCTTTCAGCAAGTTCGTGTTATGTGAACACAATCATATTGATTCATCTCCACTAATGACCATTTCCTCAGATTGGTTGCATTCGATAAGCAAATAGAAAGCAGAAAGAAGCGTGTTTGATGGGATCTTCGGGAGCTTTTTATTGGTGTCAGAATTTTATATAAGAATCAAAGTAATGAAAAGCTTGTGTTATGAGGTTCTAGTTATTACTGTGAAAGCCTTACGAAAGATATCCTCGCTTCTTTATATTTTCTTTGTTCCTTTTTTTCAATATTAGAAAAATGATGTGAAACTTGTAACTTGTTCTACGTTAATCATCTTCTCAATTCTCACAGCAAGGAGCTGCATTGCGAGAATGTACCTTGAATCAACTTAATGCAAAGCAGTGTGCGAGTGATGACTTAATCAGTAAGTTTGTAGAAGAAGTTGTTAGCTCATAACCATTATTTGGAGAATTTCTACGGGTAAATATTTCAAATAAAAACTTTAGGATTTAGTACAAGCAGTTATTGGACCAAACTTAAACCAAAATCAAAAGGTAGGTTTTTAAAAATAAATTATTTAAATACGCTTTGTTTTGTTAGAGGTAACGAAATATATTCGGTTATTTGCGAAAAGCTTACTTGTGCTGTACAGTGTACAACTGTCCTTCTTGTGAATAATAAACAGTCCCCTACTGCCTTGATTCACTTTCTTTTTCATTATGTTGCAAATTAATAATACTTATTATGACTTGAGTCATTCCCGGTGTTGAGAATGGATAATGGTTTCTCGGGCTTTCAACTGGGTAAGTTGAAGGATTGATTCCAAGCTTTAGGCTGTTATACAGAAGAGTAAATGCTAGGTGGAGTGAGGGCCAATAGGAAAATCAGCATGTTGAACAAATAGACACAGAGCTGTGATTGGTTAGGAAGGGAAAAAATGGAGTTAATAATAGTGCAGGATGTTCAATCGGTCCTCAGGGGCGCCGACTTATAAAAAATATTGGGGGAGCCCATACCGGGGTCCTGCCCCGGGAAATTTTCTAAATTTTAGATGAAAATTAGTGAGTTTTAAAGTTTTTTTTAAGTATTTTAGACTCATATGATCAACATTAGAACCCCGAAAACTCGACTCTCTATAACTCCACACTCCGGGAAACTCGACAAGCCTGAAACACTTTTTGGCTTTGAAAAAAGAAACAAAACATAAACACGCACGGTATTTTCGTAAAAAGCTAATTTAATTTACAGTAATAATTATGCTTATAGACTATTACAGAGCAGTGAATATATAGCTCTGAAAAGACTGAAATTATATTTAAATAAATCCTAAACTATCATTAAAAGAATAAAACATAAAATATTGCTGTCGCACAGTAGGCCTAATAGCACTTTGATTAATAAGTGAAATAGCTAATTTAATCTTACTTTGAATAAGGCTGAGGGTTCATTAAATAAAAACAATATCTCAAAGTTAATGCTTTAATACAGTTAATAAAGTTAATACAGTATGCCTAATACTTTCAGTCAAAACGTATGTAAATAACGGGCTTTAATTGGGTCTTACACCCTAAAAATATTTAAGTATTTGAAAATAACTAATACAGTACTATAGTAATATAGAAATACAGTACTATAGTAATATAGAAATACAGTACTAAACTAGTACTAATATTCCAAAACTGAAAATTTAACATTCTGTATGTATTTAATTCTCTATTTTATAAAGATTTTTAATATTGCTCTAAATACCATTATTAGGGCTAGAGTGTCTTTAGAAAGGTGCAAATGTCGACCGTCTGACTGGATTACTGAATATGAAGTCGTTGATGACTGGTCGGATATCCAATTCATCCAAAACATCTCGGTGGGCTTGAAGAACAGCCAAGTTGTTCAATCGCTTCTGTCCCATTGTTGATCGGAGATATGACTTCAGACGTCTAAGGGCGCTAAATGACCGTTCTGCTGTTGCTGTCGTGATTGCAACTACTTGGAGAAGCTTAATGCACTTCACTACTTCACATAACATTTCTCCAACTGCAGGCTCTTGTGTAATGTACTTTCTCACATCACGCATGTTTTTTAAGACCAGTTGTTTTTTATTAGCGATATCGGATAACATATTCAAGTGTAAGCGCAGTCTCTCAATGTCTAGGTCATTTTTTGAAAACTCAGTTGATTTTTCAAAATTTGTTTCACCTCTGTTTACTAAAAGCAAGCACTCTTCTTCAACTGCAATGACCTGTGTGAGTTCAGTTGATGCAAACCGCTCAGTAATGCAAGATTGCACCGTTTCACAAACTTCAATGTAAATAGCTTTGTAGTATTCCTTTGGGGTTTTGAAAGTGTGCGGTGAGCTGGCTTCGTTGTTTTCATACTTCTTTGGTATACGTCGATTCCGAGGAAGCGAAGGATCATCAACTTGTGAAGGTTTTTCTTTTAAACACAATTCCCAAAAGTGTTCAAAACTATCACGCCTTCCATTCAATATACAAATCAAGCCCTCATATATTTTTTCCAGATCAGCAACACTTAGATGAGGGCATTGAATTTTTTCATTGACATCCTCTACTGGGTTCATTGCATGGCAATAAAGACGTAAAAAGAAATAAGCTTTGAATTGTAACATTGACTCAAGGTAGCCTGCACATTTGTAACCTGCCTCTGTTTTGTCCTCTGCAGAAAATGTTTCAAAAAACTCTAGAAGTTCTTCAAAGTTTTTCAATATTCTCAAGATACTAGAAGCTCGCATAGTCCATCGAGTCGGGCAAAGGGGTCGTAGACCAGCTTGGTCAATGGTGCTCTCACAGCGTATGCTTCTGAAAAGTCCCATCCTTTTGTTGGATTCCCTTACGGTGTTCATTAAGTCCTTGGCTAAGGCCATAATATCCCTCATAGACGTAAGATGGCGGAGACTGTCTACAACTGCCAAGTTTAAACTGTGAGCAGTGCAGTGCACATAACGTGCTTTTGGTTGTATATCCAAAACTAACTTTTTTAGTCCTTTGAACTTACCTCTCATATTCGAGGCACCATCATAGCACTGTCCTCTTAAGTTATCCATTGACAAATCAAGACGAGCAAATACGTCTTTTAAAATACTAAACAGAGTTTGTGATTCAGTGTTGGGGGTCTCGTATAAGCCAATAAAGTCTTCGTTGATAATTAAGGAATCATTTACAGTACGAATACAAAATGACACTTGTTCGTGAATCGAATAATCACTTGTTTCGTCAACCATAATAGAAAAATGTTCAGTCTTCGTGATTGAAGCCAATACTTTTCTCAACACAGACTTTCCTTGTAGATCTATGATCTCGTTTTGAATATCGTGGGACGTCCACTTATACCCCGAACGCCCTAACCAATCTTTTAACTCAGGTACGTCATTCTTTCGGAGTTCCAACAATTGAAAAAAAATTGAGTTTACATCTTCGTGCCCTCTAATTGCTAGGCCTTGTCGGTAGTAAAAATTTTCTCAAGAGCTAAACGGCCTTTCTTCATATCACTATCTAACTGTTCATTCAATTGGGAGGCCACACTTCGGTTAGTGATGGCATTTAGTTTCAGAACACCTTCTTTATGCGTAAACGTATTTTCATGAAGACGGAATTTTTCCTAAGCCTTTTTCCACGGAAATACGGCTACGGAAATAAATGCATCTTCTTTTTTTGAAGAAAATTGTAATAGATTTTTAGCATCTGCCTCTTTGCAGGTTTTGCAAAAAACTTTTTCGGTAGATGCTTCATATTCTAGCCATGTATATTTGATCAACCAAGACTTCTGAAATGATCTTCCCTTACCGGATTGTCCAGGTTTTGGCTGTGAACAGTTCTCGCCTGAAGACGACGAAGCAATTGACGACACAATTATTGTCGGAGGTTGACTTGCAGTATCATCAACTTCCAAGCGCACCTTTTTGGTAACAAATTTATCCATTGCAAACTTAATTCACAATACACTAAGAGACTAAAGTAAACGAATAAAATATAGTCATATAAAAGAGTCCACTAAACACTAAAGTCGGAACGCTAAACACGTCTGCAGCATGCACTGAACGAAACTATCCACACTGAATGACTGCTCCAGCAGAGTGGGCTTTATATAGCCACGGCGTCGTAATGTCTCGAAGCGTCAAGGCGACGCGAGGTGGTGGGTTCCAGGCACTTCTGCTCCAATCCTTTTGATGTCGCCGCGGCCGCAGCGCTGGCCCGCCAGACCTTACACGAAGGTTCGCGCACCGGGACAAATTCTAAGTGTGCCCGCAGCACCGTAACACTATCATGATTCACACCACTCGTTTTCAGTTAACCTGCTTACTACCGTAATAATTATTTGTTTTAACTCATTACTGAATGTATTTTAAAAGGTAACTATCGTCAAACAAGGAAAATAAAAAATACCAACATAATTTTGTGATTTTACAAAGCATAATATAACTAATAATTTTCTTAAATTATTTGGGGGCGGAGCCCCCCAAACGAATTTTTGAGGGGGCTCGGGCCCCCTCAGGCCCCATGGAGTCGGCGCCACTGTCGGTCCTTTTCACTGCCAATTCTCTGTTTTGGAGTGAGAGAGGGCAATATTGGCTGCCAGGCCTTGCTAAGTTGCAACTTTGTTATATATGTCCTTATTGTAGAAGTCAATTAAATTTTGTGTTATGCTGTTTTTAATCTACTGTAGTATTTTCGAACTCGGAATTAATGCTAAAAACTCCATAGAGTTTCAGAATCGAACACAATAGTCTACTTCCATTTCCAACAATATCTACGATAGGGGTATACATTAAATTGTAACAAGACAGTGATGGAAGAAGTGACAATAACAGCAATTTGTAGAATTTATAGAAAGTTATGAATCAAATAAATGTTTTTTGTTTTAATAAAAGCAGTTAATGTAAATAATTTAAACAAATTGGATCCATTTCAAATATTTTTATTTTCCAACTGAGCTGAGTAAATAGTTGGTAAATTGAATTCAATTTAGAGATAAAAAGAAAAGAATGGTCTTCGTATAAAATGTTAGTCGAAGATAGATAAAGAAGTCAACCTGCTTTTATTTTCATAACCATAGAAATATTAATGCAAATATCGAATTTAGTTTTTAAGCAACTTGGCGTACTTGAGTTATGCCATTCAAAGAAAGGCACACATTCATGTTTCTGAAAATGGTTTTATAGAATTAGGAAACAAAAGGTATATTTGTGCTGAAGATTCTACATCGAATTTCTGGGTTGAATCCAATAATTCTTCCAGCTATAGCCTAGTAAAGTAAAAGTGATCCCTATACAGGCCATGGAGGCCCAGAGGGTTCCAGGAGGTTGAGGCTCCCAGATTTTGGACATTCGGCACGTGAAGGTGGTAAGGTTATCAGCCTTACGCACCGGCCGCCTTTACCCCAGGAGTGCTCCTGGTACTCATTTCTGTTAGAGGCTGAGTCGACCTCAGGGCCATAGTGCCACCAGAAGGATTAGGCCAATTGAAAAACTCCAACGACCTTATCGGGAATCGAACCCGCGACCTTCCGGTTTGTAGCGCAGCGCTTCAACCACTACGCTACGGCGTACCCCACCTATAGCCTAGTACCTAACGTAAAAATCCGGGCACGGAGTCCTCCGGGAGGGACTTTAAGCTGGGGGCCCGTGTCGTAGAACGTTAAAGAACTCCAAGCCTAAATTAGAGCCTCTGGACAAAATTTCCCTGCCTTTCACGTCCAAGTAATACCTTAGTTTCCTGGGGGTTGTGAGGCGATGGGCTTATCACCTGTCCCTCTGCCCTCTCTCGGAGAATAAGCATAACAAAATTCACATACGTATCAGAAACCTCCAATTGGAGGCCCTTCGCCCCGACATTGGGGATATAGGACAGAGTCAGTCAGTCATAGCCTAGTACCCATTGTGTTTGGAAAAATTGAATACTTATTTCGCATGGAGTTACGGAAAGTGAAAAAATCACTGTAGTCAAACCAATCACAGCAATACTGTAATTAGCTCAGCATGTGAAGTAATATTATAATAAGAATTTTATATCCACCTTATACCCTCATTAATATGGATGTAGGATAACTCAGAGCATTTGCCAAAAACATTCACGTTTAGTTACCAGTATTTTATTTTCACTTGTGATTTTGTAAATTAATTGCTTAAAAAGTGATGAAATATAAATGATCTAAAAATTACATTATATGTTAAAATATCTATAGGCCTATTTATTAAAATTTAAATAAAATTAAAACAGTTATGCCAGTCATTAGTGTGTAAACTTAATTAGGTTAAGTTGTGTCTTGTATAAGTTGTAATATTGAATAAAAATCTTGACTGTTTTAAAAAAAAAAACGAAGTTAAAATGTCTTGTGTGATTTTGTCACACGCATATGTCATAAATTCTCTGAGTTATCCTACATCCATATTAATGAGGGTATAAGGTGGATATAAAATTCTTATTATATAATATCCCCTCATTGGCAAAAATGAAGTTTATTAATGTGAAGTAATAATAGGCTGTTAAAGAGATATGGCGTATGAGAAAATCAATATTTAAAAAATTCACGGTGCAGTTCAAATCTACGTGTGACTAGCGCAAAAGGAGTCTGACCGATTCCTAATCACGAGATCGCTGCTGGTTCACTGAAGATTAAATTCTTTTACATATTTTGCTGTAGTATACGTAGGTATTATACTATTGGGTGGTTATTTCGAATGTTGTTTATATATTTTAGCCTATATAAAATTTAAGTTTGTTCTATTTTAGTCGTATGTCTGGTAATATATTCGATTTCTTTGTACTTCATAATATTACAAAAGATCAACATCGTCTATGAAATATGCGATCTCACAGTTACAGACATCGTATTATATCTCTGCCGGTCTGTCAAATGACTATTTCCTGGTAGGAGAAGAGATTCTACTAGCGTGCACAAAAACATTTCTTAAATTTACAACGGGCAGCAGATGTGAACAGATTTGAGCTCGGACAGGCACTGACTAGAAAGGGAACTGGATGTATTTTGTATTGGATTACACGGACTACCTGCTCCTTGTAACAAAATTCCAACGATCGGCGAGAGGCACAGATATAAAACGGCAGCTGTACAGTACAACTCTCGTTCTACAGCATGTTTTTGACTGAAGCCACTGCTCAAGCTTCTGGTAGGCCTAGCAACGAAACTTTCCAAACTAACATGTCAAAAACTCCAAATCAAGTTTATATTGTTAACTAGGCTATTAACTTTGATAAGCCTTGATGAGCCTTCATCATATCGCTCGCTAAACATCATCTAGCTAAAGAATGAAGTGGATTAATATAAAACCACGTTATTATAGGATCTCGTTTCTTACTTCCATTTGCTCTGATCGGCTCTTGAACGTTTCTCCGTTGCATTCTAGGCGCAATAAAATAATTGTGTTAGATACATAAATTATAATTTAAATTTTTGTTAAGGAACTGCTCATATTAATATGTACAGTTGCAATTTTAATGCAGATTGATTACTATTTTGTCCGCTGCTGTGGGTGAGTCGGTAGCACGCCTGCATTCCAGTTTTGCTGCTAGATGCGTTTCCCGGCCGGGTTGGGAATGTTTCAATAATGAAAAAAATATATTAGGCTACGTGATGACTGTATTGAGGAACAATTGATTATACGTCATGATGTTTGGTCATCAAATTAGCCCTTTTCCACTGGGAATAAAATAATAAATAATGTAGGCTTAATATTTCTATATTGGAGGACTTGTTCTAAGCACAAAGAAGAGTTGTAGCAGAACATGTTCACCATTTCGTGTTGGAGCCTAAAACATAAGAGAGGTAACTCATTTAAAATTAAAGAAAAAACTATACGCTTAAAATTAAGAGTATTTAATACATTCTGTGAAAAGTTCTCTCAACTTTTGATAGGGTACCACTGGGATTGGGGCGATCGATAGGAAGTGAAAGAGTTTTTTGGAACAGTACTTCCTTCGACTCTTATTCACTTCGGTTTTCCTAGCGGTGTACCTCTCTTCCCATGACTATTCTTGCTCAGCCTCAGAACATGATTTACCTCTGGGTCGTGTCCCCTAAAGTATGTGAACTTACCTCCTATAAATGATACACTTATAAACCAATTGACTTTTGTTTTATTCAAAATCACTTTAAACAATTTCACGTCTTATGTATTTGTCTGGATTCTGTGTGTTGTTCATACACCACTACGATAATTTTTATTAAGTGCCAGAATGGTACAAGTGCCAGAGTGACACAAGAAATTCACTAACACCACCATACACCACTGAGCGAAAATTTAAATAAGTAAATACATATTTCTGGGGTGTGATGTGTGAATCTAGTTATTTACTATTTTGGACATAACTATATTCACACAGGGGCATATTAAAGCTGGAACCCTTTCCCCCCTCTTAATTAAATTAGAGATATAGTTTCGATTTTATATAAAGTAAAATAAAACCAAACATATTTCGGAATCTAAATGATTCTGAAAATTATTTCTTTTCTTATTTTATTATTATTATTATTATTATTATTATTATTATTATTATTATTATTATTGTGATGGCGGGAGTTCTAATAACACCATTATATATGAAAGTACAACTGAAATATTTGATTAAGAACACGCGCGAGTAATATTAACCAATCATTTTGTATACTGTCATTAAACCGCAGCCAATGATATTGAAGTATGGAATATTCAAACTGCGGTTGAAAGTAAAAATTATTCATTCTGACTGTAGCTCTCAACCACAGCGGAAGAGCAAGCCTCCGCGTGGCGATGTGCCTTACAATATTATCCCATAATAGCCTTCTATTAATCAAATCTAATGAATAAATACAAGTGAAGAGAATTTAATGAAAATACAGTAAGTACTTATAAATAAAATCTGATAAACTGATGTAACAAAGTGCCAGAATGCTTTTGTTTAATCAGTGATAATTGCAATTATGGTATGCAGAAGAAAGGTTATTTTTGTAATAGATCTCAGAGTTAAGCTCCAGATTGATTCATTAAGCTGGACTTACGGAAGAACAAAGGAATTGATAAGCATACGTCAAGGAATATGTGGGTAGTGTTAATTGCCAAAGCTACCTTTATTGCAAATTCCAAAGCCGTATATAAACACTGTAAAACAATATGTTGTCATGAGAACTGATTTGCATTTCAAAAATTCTTTCTAATTAATATAGGCCTTTTACCATAAAATTACCATAAACTAATCTCTAAATTGGGCATTACCCCGGTATCAATCAACCGATTTGGTCCAATATCAATAGGTTTCTTCCCATGGACGTTATAAATGTGTATACCAAGTTTAATGAAAATCCGATAAACCGTATTTGAGTCTTCGCGCGCACAGACACATGGACAGACATTTCTCGTACAGCACACAATCTCAGAAAGTACCATTCTGGCATTTCAAAAAATGCCTTTTAATTGGAGGAAAAATTTAATTCATGTAAAATTACGGAATAAGGTACAAGAAATAAACGATGGGCCTAATGATTGTGTTAGCTGTTCTCTTTGCAGTCCAGCATGGGCTTGTATGTTGCGTGAGAAATTTAGTTTCGTGCATTGAAGGGCTCACATTAAAATCTTGGGCAATTACACGAATTAATAAAATCAGGTAAACTGATACAACAAAGTGCCACAATACTTTTGTTGAGTCAATTATAATTGGAATTATAACATGCAGCAAATACGTTTTTTAATCACATTAAAATCGTCCATCATCGGCAGAACTACAGATTTATGATATCTTGACAATCGCTCACTCACATAAAAATAAAAATTAATCAAATCCAAATAGGCCGGCCTCGGGATTTGAACCACGGACCTCCAGGATACGAGTCCAAGACGTTACCATTTCGGCAATCTGTATCAGTTTAAGTGTCTAGTTTGATAACGGTATCTGAAGGAATAGTGTTATTTGTCAAAGCTAAATGTATTGCAACTTGAAATTCTTAAATTGTCAACAATTCACAAACTTCAGTGTCAAAGATATCCACTAATAATTTCACAGTATTGTACCATTCTGTATATAGGCCTAATAGTATTCATGTAGAACTCAATTTCAACTAGATCAACGAAGTAAACAAACATCTGACTGCATTGCAGACAAAGCCTTCAAGGATTAAAAATGCGGCATTGTACTATAGACATGATTTTAAAAATGTGACATTTAATTATTTGTTACTCTAGTACAGTTCAACCGATTTGGTCCAAAATAAATAGGCTTCTTCCCATGGACATTATAAATGCGTATACCAAGTTTCATTAATATCCGGTAAAGCGTATTTGAGTTATTGCGCGTTCAGACACACGGACGGACAGACGGACAGAGATTTTCCCGTTCCCCACACAATCTCATAAAGTACCATACTGGCACTTAATAAAATCAGGTAAACTGATATAACAAAGTGCCAGAATGCTTTTTTTTTAACCAGTGATCATTGCAATTATGATAGGCTCATGCAGAAAAGAAGTTATTTTTGTATTATATCTCAGAGGTAAACTCCAAATCAAAATTAGCTGACAACAATATTAATGATGCAATTGGCCTACGATTCGCTGACATGTTTGTTTCAAGTAGTTTAAAGCAGCCTTATAGGTATGAATGAATAAAAAGTCATTCTGATATCTATCTGTCAGGAATTACATTAGGTATATTGCTGCACAGGAACGAATAAGTAAAATACTCACATTACAGTATGATGGGGGTTGCATCGGGCGCCAGTAAGCTTGTTAATCACTTGCGTTATTTGTTGTGGACGAACCTCCTTCCTCGGCTCTCAGCGGCTCCAAGCTTCGATCCTCTAATCTCATGGGCAGATGGCAGGAGACAGACAAGGGTGGTAGTAAGGACGACCAGTATGTACCTGTGTTACCTGTTTCTTGGTTTATTCCACCTGTTCTAAGATGGCCTTTGATAGTACAAAAATGTTGACAAATTTTATCCAGATTGTTTATGGCGTGGCGATTTTAAGATCTATACATATACGGCTACCTCCATTGTATTTTCCTACGGCGGTACTTGCATCCTAGCTCAGCCAGTACAGGCTGTAAACACTGTGTACAATGCGTACACTTCTATCCTAAGGTGTCGTGCACATCGGCACAGTCACATTTTCGTGCACATCGGCATAGTATTTTTATCTTCTAATATTATCGTGTTCATCGTCACACAACCCGTTGGGGATAGGGGTGGACATAGAGACTCAAACCTACAGCCTCCTTCACTATGGCTCCAAGGCAGCACCCCTTAACTACCGAGGCTAAGGAAACCGGCCATTGATATGTCATGTTAGATTAGGTTAGGTTAGGTTGGTTAGGTTAATTCAAAGTCTCATTCAATCGCAGGCAGATACTTTATGAATGATTTCTAGACAATACAATTATAATACTAATGTACACAGTATGTATCTTTTTTTTTTTTTTAATTCATCAACAGCATGCTCCGTTACACCATGGTAGCACTACATGCCTATAAACTTTGCATTGGATCCTATTACTTATATACTATACATTGGTATTTTAGCCTGTTTCCTGTTTCCTTAGCCTATTGCTCTTAGCCTATTTTCCTTAGTCTATTGTCCTTAACCTATTCTCCTAGGCCTATTTTGGGTATTAATATACACCATACTGTCCATTAACACTAGCTTCGTTATTAGTCAGCCTATACTAACATATCCTATCGCTTTCAACCATTCAGTTTCTCAAAGTCTATTGAATTTACAAATAAAAGGAAAGAGTTTCTATGGTTCTTTATCAAACTGTTTTTCGACCCTGGCCAGTTTTCCCGTTTTAGAACACTGTTCACAAGTTTATTTCTTTCATCCGATACCATTGGACACTCATAAAGGATGTGATCTACTGTTTGGTTTCCGCTATTGCAGGAGCACATTGGGGAGTTCACAATCTTGAAGCGGTGGATATTATAGATACAGTATGTATCTATAATAATACAAGGAAGTGTTTGTCTTTCTATTTAATAGTTGCTGTGAACTCCATTCCATTCAATACGATAATGTAATTCCCACTTTGTCTCTATGTCCACCCCTACGAAGGGTGTGTGGCGATGAGCACGATGATATTACAAGGTAAAAATACTATGCCGATGTTCACGAAAATACGACTGTGCCGATGTGCATGCAACCATTTTCTAAACCCAAATCATTACACGGATATGCAGGAATGTTACGAAAGATTAAATGTAACGAAATTTAGAGCCGAAAATAGTGGATGGGCATAAGTATCTGACAGATTGAATTTTAAATGCTAAAAAGACCAAAAAACTGAAACAGCTCACCCAGAACACAGCAATCCGTTGACATGCTGGTACGCCCACACAAACTTTACACTACTTCAAAGATCACATGCTTCGCTGACGACGATGACAAATTCCAGAATCCTCAAGCACGGCGACGAACATTTTCTCCTGGCCAGTAGAAATGCGGCGCTGATGGCACGCAAGTACATTCAGTTGTTGTTGTTGTTGTTGTTCGGATCTTTATCGACGTCACACCCGGTTGTGGGTCTCAACGTCCGGTTAGATGTGCACACCGTCAACTTGTTTGTAAATACCGTTGTAAGTCCCGCACGCCTTTTATATTTTCATCTTACATTGTATGAGAAAACGATGTAGTAATTTGGCAGCAGTATGCGGCCGATCGGCACAAATAGCGTCCAAGGACCAGGGACTATAACCATAAGTGTCCCGTAGTAGGTCGTAAAAGTCTGGGACCTGATTGTTATGCAAGGGGCATTGAAATAATATATGTAGCACTGTGCCCGGTTGACCACAACCACATAATGGGTCCTCCGCCCTTCTAATCCGATAAAGATAAGCTGGTGTTATAGCTGTCCGTAACTTCACTTTATAGTAAGCAGTAATTTCAGATCTGGTTGCTGAGTGTGTAAGAAACCAAGGCCTGGGCGATTCTTCCTGCTCCCTCCGCTGTATGCGTATTCGGTATGAGATGTAATCCTGGAGTGTAGTTTTGTCTTATGGGGCTTCGGCCAGCGCCGTTGCTTCCCTAGCATATCTGTCAACAAGGTCATTTCCCTTGATACCGGAGTGACCCGGTATCCATATATATGACAGGTAGTTATGGAGTAGGATTTTCTGGGAGAGCCGTTTGATTTCCAGTACCAACTTCATCATGTCCGTAGAGCAGCGCGTTGTGGCGAGTGCTTGTAAAGCGCTACGAGAATCAGTAAATACGTAGATGTATTTTGCTACTTCCTCTTGTACACTGAGTAGAGCTTGATAAATCCCTGTCAGTTCTGCCGTGAATACACTACTGCGATCTGACAATTTAAATTGTCTCCCTTCTGCCGAACTTACATGTATAAAGGTAGCTGCCGTGCCTAGCACCGTTTGAGAGCCATCAGTGAAAACTTGGATAGAATCATGTATCGGAAAGGCAGAAACGTAGTCGAGGTACAGGTGTTCGGTGTGAAGGTCATGTTTTGAAAAGGTAGTGAGGTCCAACTGAGGAGAGGTGATAATGGTACTGTACTCGTACGCATATATAGGGTACCTGATGCTAGTTTGAATGTCCCACTCATTGTCGAAGGATTGAAAAATGTCAAATAATGGCGGTGTGGGAAACCCACGTCTTCGCTTGTGGACTGTCTGTCGAATTTCCAAGAAATAACGTATTTTCGTAAAGAGTGGGTGGGCCCTATTGGAAAACAAAAACTTCATGAATTTAAGAGACGTTAAGTTCGCCCTCTCATGTCGGGTAGGCCATCGTAACTCGTGAAATATGTTTTCCATTTTTGGTTTTCCCCCGGTTCCTAATATTCTTTTCCCTATTTCATACCATAGGGAGTTCAACTGCCGGCGCCATTTGGATTGTGGTAATGCTAATACGGCGTTGCCATATTCACTGGCTGAACGAATGAAGTTAGTGAAGAACGTGTACAGTGCTTTGGGGTGGTTGCCCCAGTATCTTCCGGCGATGTGGTGAAAAAACCGGGCTCTATTGCGTAGTCTATTCATCAAGTTAGAATAGTGCTTGTTACCCGATAATTTATAGTCTAGATGTAATCCGAGATATCGTATATCCGGGGAGTAGTGTAGAGCGGTATCTGTAATAGAAATCCAGGGCCGTTGCACAACCGGTGTCAAAGTTCTCGCGAATATCGTGTATGAACATTTCTCGGTATTGATTTCCATGCCTATGTTACTCAATTCTGAGACTAACAGGTTAATGTCCCGTTGAAAATCTTATAAATATTGCCCTCTTGGTCCATCCACCTTCGGGAACCGACTGCACATAATGATATCATCCGCAAAGCCTAAAATTCTTCCCACTATGAAAGGTAACCGACATAAATGAGTAGTATATATATATTAAATAGCGTTGGGCTTATCGAAGACCCCTGCGGGAGCCCCCTAGACGTCAGCCGAGGCGTAGAAGGGTGATATTTACCCGATAGGGAGAGGGATCGATTGTACATGAGACGATAGATGTTTTGAATATAAATGGCTGGAATCCCTAAGGATCTAAGACGATCACTTAAGATGGGCAGCACCACCTTATCATAAGCTGCACTCAAATCGAGCGTGACTGCGATGGTATCTTCTCCCTTGCTCCAACCCGTGCAGATGTCTGTAATTAAGTAGAGTATACTCGAGATACTATGAAATCCTTTCCGGAATCCAAATTGTTTTGGATAAAGAATATTATGTGTTTCAATATAAAAAGACAATCTTTGATTCAAGAATTTCTCATAAACTTTCCGTAGGGTCTGGCATAGCATAATCGGTCTATAGTGAACAGGGCTTTATCCCGATTTGCCAGATTTCAACATGGGACATACCGACATGTGTTGCCACGCTAACGGGTACGTGAGACCACGAAAAATCGCGTTGTAACCGATTTCTAAGTGGTGAATGATGTCCGTATCAAGGTATCCCAGTAAGTCGTAAGTGACGCCATCGGGACCTGGAGCCGACTTTGAAGTCCTATGTACTTGTAATATATTTGAAATTTCCGCTTTTGAAATGGGGGTGTGATTTTGAGTGATCTCATCGCCTCCCTTGCTCGGCGCTGGTTGTTCCACCGAGTCCGGAGCTACCAACTGTAGAAATTCCCCCTGTAATTTTTTATCAAATAGAATCGGAGTCGTAACAAATCCCCTTTTTCCTGTAAACCATTGGATGTGCTGCCATATTCGAGCCTGCGGTGTCGCATATGTAATTTGTGAACAAAAGTGCTGCCAAGCCGTCCTTTGTGCGGCACGTATCAGTTTTTTAATCCGTGCGTTTTGTCTGCGTATGCTGAAGTATGTTTCCTGTGTTAAGGCCCTCCTGGCCTGCCGTAAATTGAGGCGTCGTTTTGCAATTTCCCGGCTTATCTCCGTAGTCCACCACGCCGGCCTAGCGCGCTGACAAGACGTATAATTCCTCGTTTCCTCCGCTGGTTCCCGGCGAGAATTCGCGAGGACCTGGGTAACGACTTCTATAGCATTTACACACGGCGGTGTCTGTTCCAATGCAGCTTGAATGTGCGAACGTAACTGGGAATTATCCATATGAGATATTCGCCTGCGCCTCCTCCTCAGAGGAAAGATATTGGTATGCGAACCTATCGTAATACTAATGGGAAAATGGTCGCTCCCTAATGTGTCGTACAGGATATCCCAGGATGAACCTCCCACTAGCGTGTGCGAGGCAAGTGTCAAATCAGGAAAAGAATCGCGTTTCCCCTGTAACCCAGCCGGGTCGGAATGTTTTTGTTCAGCAACTGAATATTGTGACGTTTCAAAAATTCGAAAAAAAACGGCATGATGTAGTATTAAGTAGTTCATTAACTGTTTTGCCTAAATTAAAATCCCCCAAAAATAAATATTTAGAATTGGGGTCCCACGTAAAATGGGATTCCCAAAACGTTTGCGTAATATGGTGATGTGGAGCGTTGTATAGACCTGTCACTTTCAAATTTGGCTATAGTGATATTTCAATTGCTTGAAAGGAAGAGTCAAAATTGGTGATTAGTCTGTAATTCTCAATCTGAAGCTGTTGTCGGAGCATAATAAGAATCCCTCCTCCCTTCCCCTCCCTGTCGTTCCTAATAGAAACATAACCAGGGATTCGGAATTTCTTATATTGCGAAAACCACGTTTCCACAATGATCACGATGTCAAAGTGATGTTTATCAAGGAGCTGACGGAATTCCTGTACCTTATTGGTTAAGCTCTGTGCATTCCACTGTAAAAGTCTAAGTGGCCTCATTGGTCAAAGAAAAATGTTAAATAATTAGAAGAGAGTAAACCCACCACCCAATAATGACCGGTGAAAGAACAAAGAAGAAAAAAGAAAGAAAGAAAGGTGAAAAAAAGTAAAGTTGGTAATGTCCAATGTCAAGTAGAGTAAGGTGTCACCAAATATATGCATAGAAGGACAATCTCCTGGGTCCCAAAGGATGTATTGGACGGAAGGATACATGTGGTTCACTTGTGGCCTCTCATATGTTCTCTGATGGCGTTCCTGATACCAAGAAGTACAGTTCGTTGATCCGTCTGGGCTGTACTCAATAAAGAATTCACCGCCGAAATGGCCGTGAATAGTGGCGTAGAAGTATTGTGGATCTCTTGTGCTGTATCCCTTAATGGTATTCGTCGTGATGGCGGCAGAGGCGTCGTCGTCTGACGAGGTAGTACGGGACGTGCAGTAACGTCCTGTCCTGTAGCGACCAGATCAGATTTATCTGAGACACCCTCCCTACCATGAGGATTCCAAAGAGTTTTGAGGTATTTGGGTTTATCAAACCCCTGGGCATTGTCAGAATCCTTACGCTTGGTGTTGTTCTGATCTTTATCAATGGCACTCCCTGTTGGGGACTTCTTACTCTTATGTCTGGTGCTGGGTTTGTCGTTCTGCTCTTTGCTGCCCGAAGTTCCTGGGGCAGGCCGGACCGGCAAAGAGGGAAAATCCGTGGGCTGACTAAACATGGCTACTGTATTCTGTCTGGCTAAGCTCGCGTAAGTGGATTTTCCCGTCGCCAGCAGCCTTGCTTCGTATCTGGATATCGGGAGAGAGTTAAGTTTATCTTCTATCTGCGTCGCCAATTTGTATGACGGACAAGCGGCGGTGTTCACCGTTGCATGACTCATTTTGCAATTAATGCACTTAGGCATATTCGCTGTACAGTCTCCATCGTGCTTCACGTCCCCACAGTTTAAGCACTTGGGTTCTGAGCGACAAAATGTTTGTCGATGGTTCAATTTTCCACAGTTGAGACACAGTGGTATATAAACCTCAACTTTACATCTTTGGTGGTATAATGTCACCTCCCCTGGGAGTCGTTGACTTCGGAAAGTTAATTTGATTGTTTGTGAGGGTACATAGGAAGTACGTCCCTGGTCATCTGTTTTCCTAATATTGAATCGATGTACATAGGTGATCGCGTATCTTTCCTTCACTTGCGCGTCACGCATAATCTCCTCTGGGGTTGTACTGACATCAACACCCTTAATTATTCCCGCAGTATATAGGTTGTATGCTGGAATAAATGATTCCGTGCCATGCTCTGCATCGAAAGTAGATTGTAGAAAGTTATTGGCCCCTAAGTAAGTTTTGAAATGCACTTCCAATTGCTGTCTATTCACTTTTTGGACCGATAGAACTTCGTATTGACTGTGAAAGAGCCATTTGCCAAGAATCATGGGGTGGAGAGCTCCTATATTCTGATTTGGCTGTTTTACCGTCACAAAGTACGGCCCCACGTCCGAATGTATGTAAAGAGTCTTAAGCCGTGCAGCTGGTCCCTTTTCTATAGACACCGTGGTGCTCTGCACAGGTTGCTTGGGTACAGCTTGCAAAGAAGGATTAATATTGAGATCGGCTACTTGTTCCCCCACAGGCGGCAGGTTAGTTGCTGGAACCTGGTCACTGTCCATAGGCGTGTCGGAAACACTTTCCGTGATACATACTGTTTGTTCTTCTACAGGCATGTTGGAATAATTGGATGCACTAAACAAATCACAGTTTCACCCCCCGCGGGTAAATGTAAAAAGTAGAAAATAAAAAAACACTTGTACTCAAAGTTTGTTGCTGCACGAAATAACGTAAAAACAAAAGGCACTCCTGGGCAAACTCCCCCTAACGGTTTTACACGCTAGTAACTACACCCTAGACCGTGTACAACCGGGCGAACTACTCCGTCCGAACTCCGAATCACAAGTGTATCCACTAATACACTTTGTACGAGTTCAGTACATTCAGTAAGTAAACACTAACTATTTCCTAGTCGGGCGTGTTTAAGAACTTATACAACAAATATATGTTTCAGCTGTAACTAAAGCTATGGTTTGTTTAAGCTATGGTTTGTCTACGGCGTTCATCGCCAGCGATCACCGCCGGCGGTCATCGCTGCCTGTTGCTCTTCATGTAAATCAATGCACCCGGTTTGTCTACGACGATGAACGCCGGCGATGACCGCCGGGGTCGGCGGTGATCGCCGGCAGTTGCTTCTGAGGCAAATTCAGGGCGATGAACGCCGAAGATTACCATGCATTTAGTAGGTCAAGAAAAGCAGAAGACATCCATTTTGCACAAAGTACTGTCATTTTTCCCAAGTTGTAGATGAAAAAATGTTATAGATTTTATGTCTAAACACATTGCCCTGTATGACATGAGCTTAAAGGACCATAAAGATAGCTACACAAATGAAAATGTGTTGTAAATGGTAGATAAATTGTTAGAAAACACTGTTATCTGTAATTACAATTTAGGTAACATACAGTAAAAATTACCAGTTCATTTATAAGTAAAAATATTTTCGATATATTATTACCGGTTTTATTATTTTATTAATCATTGAACCATTTAACATTTAGTTCACCAAAAGTGACTTTCTTTTGTTCCTGTCAGCGTTTTATCTTGAGTGAGAATAATATTATAGGCTATGTTGAGGTTATGAAAGCTAACAAATTTCCAAATTCCATGTCCCCCCACCACACTGAGCAGTTTGACATGGCCAACTATAACTGTGGATAGCAACAGTATCATGGACGATGATCGCCCGTAAAGAAACCACCCCTACGACGATGATCGCTGACCCCGACGGTGGTCGCCGGCAATGAACGCTGTAGACAAACCATAGCTTTACGGTGTTCATCGCCGGCGATGACCGCCGGGGTCAGCGATCATCGTCGTAGGGGTGGTTTCTTTACGGGCGATCATCGTCCATGATACTGTTGCTATCCACAGTAATAGTTGGCCATGTCAAACAGCTCAATGGGGTGGGGGAACATGGAATTTGGAAATGTGTTACCTCAACATCTCTATACAGGGTGTTGATGAATAACACCGAAATATTTTACCTGTGTATAGAGGGGACATAGACAAGCAACTTTTATTAGGACATTTTTGCTCTATGACGTAAAATGTGTATGCTACAGGGCATTAAAGTCCTTAAAATTTGGTGCTCATAAGTCAACAATTGAGCGAAATAGGGTTAAAATTTTCATTAAATTGATTTCATGCCTTCTTAGGGATCGATAAAAACCTGATTCTTAATAATTCATGAACAGCTATACCATAATTTAGACTTTTCATAATCTGCAAAATTTACTGACTAATCACATGATTGCCCGCCACTGCATTATGTTTTTATTCCTAATTCCAGAGCTAATAAAAAGATTTCGTTTGTTTTTTTCCCTCAGTGTTAGATGATATCGATCGTCATTTTTCACAATTTTCCCGACCAGTACACAATATTCACTGTTCCTTTGTTTCCCATCATTTCAAGTATTAGAAGACAGTGGCGTGCATATCCTTGGGATATTTTATGTTATAACAGGAAGAATTGAATCCATAGAGCAAAAACCTCCTAATAAAAGTTGCTCTGTACACAGGTAAAAGATTTAGGTGTTATTCATTAACACCCTGTATACAGGGTCCGCCAGAAAAATGTATACACACTTTAAGGAACGAAACTATTTATTAGGTTTGTTTTTTTTAACTTAATTACTTATCAAACATCTACCGGTAGTACTTTCTTAGTACAGTGGTTACTTTAGATGTTCAAAATGTTGGCCGTTGGCGGCCAGACACAATACTGAACGATGAGCGGTCACCGCAGCTACGTCGGTCTATGTTTCAATGGAGATCGCAGCACATGCCTTTGTAATCTCCTGGCGAAGTTCCTCCAAAGTGCGTGGCTTACGTCGATAAACTTGATCTTTCACGGTTCCCCATAAGTAAAAGTCTATAGGGGTTAATTCTGGCGACCGTGGATGGAACTCGATGGGCCCTCTTCGTCCATTAGGATCGTCATCATTAATCACATGCAGTAATCGTGGAATGTAAGGTTTCCACTTAGCACCTTTCAGAATTCGTCGTCCACTTGAACTGCTAATCCCCACTTCACGCGCACATTCCGTAACAGACTTTTGTGGAGAAGTAACAAACCTTTCCAACGCGAGATCCGACGAAGCAGGACTTGTAGCTGTACGCGGTCTTCCTGATCTTCCTTTATGAATATCACAAATCGTTCCATGTGCCTCAAACTTGTTAAAAATGCGTTTAATTGCTAGCCGGGTCGGGGGTTCTGATTCAAATTCCCGCCTCCACTGACGCTGCACTTCAACGGCATTATCAAACCTGATAAACCACTTCAGAATGCATTTTCGCTGCTCGAACGTTAAGCGTGCTCCAGCCATTTTGTTTTGTCACTATCGTGTTGAAAGTAACGACATGTGTTGAGCGTAAGACCATACTACAACATACTGGTAATATACTGGTAATATCGCGTTACAATATCCCGATACCGTCTGAAAAAGAGTGTATACATTTTTCTGGCGGACTCTGTATATAAAAGGCTTTGTCCTGACTGACAGGAATCAACGCATAACCTAAACTATAACAAGTAGAGACTTGGAATTTTGACAGTACCTTCGTTTCATAATTTAGGTGCTCACTAAGAAAGGATTTTGAAAAATTCTGATTTTAAATGCCAAAAATCAAATGTTTTTGAGAATACTTAATCCCTTCTTACACAGAATTATCGAATCCGAATCACATTTGACATTAAAACATATTGTTCCCAGTGGGTTTCAGATGGGTTTGGAATTAAATTAAATAGAAGTTTGACAATTACAGTTGGCTTTGTCTATTTTTGTCATTCCTTGGAAATTAAACTTTCGCGATCGCTTGAATGTTGTAAGCCCTAATGTGGTCAAATAATGTTTTATTTGGACGAAACTCACTATACAGGGGTTTTCTGGACCAAGGAACTCGAATCTGAGGTCGCTTTTACCAGCCGATGCTATCTAATCGTGGTATGTAGTCCACGTGATTTAGGTGTTAATAAATATAATGATTTAACTATTATGCACTTAATTTTTAATTTTTGAAATAATTATCGCGGGCGAAGCCGCGGGCACATGCTAGTAGCATATAATATTACACTCACTCAAGATAAAACGCTGACAGGAACAAAGGAAATTCACTTTTGGTGAACTAAATGTTAAATGGTTCAACGAATAATAGGATAAAAAACCGGCAATAATATAATGAAAATATTTTTACTAATAAATGAACTGGTAATTATTATATGTTACATAAATTGTACAGATAACAGTGTTTTCTAACAATTTGTCTGCCATTTGCCACTCATTTCCTTTGGTGTAGCTATCTTAATGATCCTAAGCTCATGTCATACAGGGCAATGTGTTTAGACACGAAATCTATAACATTTCATCTGCAACTTGGGAAAATTGACAGTACTTTGTGCAAAATGGCTGACTTCTGCTTTTCTTGACCTACTATATAATGTGTTGATAAATTTCATGGTATTTGTCTCCTACGAGGGATTTGTACGTTGTGTATAAATATTACCACCTATTCCCTCGTATAAAATCTTTTTGTTGAAAAATCAGCTCATAGCCTTGTCAAAATTAAAATTTATGTTTGTCAATATTATAAAAAAACATAGTTAAAATTTATGTCTGTCAACTTTGTAAAATAATTTTCGTGTATTGGACGATATATTTCGGCTATTCAGCCATCTTCAGGTCCTAAAATATATCGTCCAATACACGAAAATTATTTTACAAAGTTGACAGACATAAATTTTAACTATGTTTTTTTATAATATTGACAAACATAAATTTTAATTTTGACAAGGCTATGAGCTGATTTTTCAACAAAAAGATTTTATACGAGGGAATAGGTGGTAATATTTATACACAACCTACTATATAAGCTTACATGATAATCTGCGGCGTTCATCGCCCTGAATTTGCCTCAGAAGCAACTGCCGGCGGTCACCGCCGACCCCGGCAAATATTACCAAAATATGCCGAATTCACGTCATATAATGCAACCTTGGATGCCAGACGGTAAACAGGAGCAAATACAATAGAGGACAATACAGGACACCTTGTGATAAATCGAGGGCCGCCGGTCTCCTTAGCCTTGGAGCCATGGTGAAGGAGACTATGGGTTCGTGTCCTGCCTCGGGCATGAGTGTTTGTGTGTGTCAAGGAAAAAATAAAACAAAGCTAACAAAACATCATTCAGGAAAGTTGGCCTATCGTAGGCTAAAATTAAAAAATGGGTGCAATATCGTACCATTTCGCGACCCAACCTGCTATTACTGAATACAGATGCAGTTACTAGATGAAAATGTCAACCAATTTTTACTAGAGGTGCCGAAATAGTCAACTCGGCATGTTATACACAAGGGATATGATTTTTCTATCTATGGTCCAGAAAAGCTATTTTACTATTTGAAAACAAATTACTTTAAAAAAATTAAACAAAGTCGAAGCATTAAAAGAAGATGGTAAGAGAGTTGTTAAGTTGAAATATTTATTGTGTTTTCATCAGTGGCGGCTCATGGATAATTAGTTGAGGGGTCTGCAAGCAAAAATACGTTGTAGGCCTAACCTTGCAACTTACATTACTTATAGTTCAACTCCGTCCGTTTCGTCTTATAGGCGGGGAAGTTTTCTATCACCTTCTTATTAAATTCCGGTATTATGTTCAGCCCAGCCTTTCAACGGATAGCATAGCTAATAAGACCAGTCTCTCTTCCCATCGCATTTCCAAGGTAGGAAACACGAGAAACATCTTAATAGAAGAAACTCAGATGGAAGAAACTACAAGATCTTGATTGAGGCGTTGATGAAGATTGCTTCCACGTGAATTAGTGATAGATTTCATTTTTCATTCTTGACATGCCAGTACCGGAATTGCCAATTTAGTAACATTAGTTACTGCTGTTTATCTTTTTACATTTGCTTTAATGCTTTAATTATCTGATAGATTACGCCACCATTAGTAAATCAATTTTCATAGAACAGATGTGCGTGTGTTTTGCTTTTTCTAGCCTTTGAGATAATATGGTCGCGTGATTCATACATTGCTTTGTCATATCCCAGGCAGTATAATAGACTACCTGTTCGATATAATAAATTGATAACGTCATCAACTTTTGACCCTGTTATGGATACACTAAAATACAGAAGCCAAGCTAAAACGAAATTTCCGAGGTAATTACTGCCAATATCGACAGATTTAATTTCGTCTCCATTTCGCAACATGTTTGAACAATCATATAATTATAACTTAGTATACCTGATTATTTGTATTATCATTAGTACATTATTAGCATATAACTCAGGACAAATATCTCTGCCGGGTCGAGTATATGCGGACAGCATTATTGTTGGTATATGTAACTCATGGGATCACTAGCACCAATTCAGGATTAATAGGTACAACAAAGTTGCAAGTATTTGTAAAATACAGCACACTACCGTGAATGACATTCTGACACAGACGGTACTTACTTCTCCATTCCTCCTCTCACTCAATGCCAGGACTTATATGCAGACCTAAATATCGACAGCAGCGCTCTTTGCCCAGCGGCATTCCTGAATGTTATAATAATAATAATAATAATAATAATAATAAAGGGGTAAATATGAGAGCTTTTGACGGGTTGAACGGACCTCCCATGTGGTAATGCAAATGTCAGCAGCAAGGGACTCCAAAATCAGGCCATCCTACTAATTTACCAGGTCTGAGGCGAAAGCAAATCTCGAGGCTGATATTGGGTGTTGCCTCGTTCGCATTATGAGATCTGTATAAGTAGGAATATCCCGTCTCAGGTTTCAACACTATGGGCGTTTACTCACTTGGGTTTCCTGCTCTTGTAGCACTCACCTGAATATCAGCTTGGCTCAGGTCAGCGGAGAGCGTTGAGTTATCTCAGGTCAGGTGGTTTAATGGACGATACAACTACAATTACTCGTTAAAAAAATATAATATTCAAGGCTTTAATTTGCTTTTATTGATATCGTAATATTGTTGAACATTTTATCTTAATCAATATGGGTAGTGCAGAGTAGGATACGTGTGAAACCATAAGCAAGGGAATCAGTATGCCGTTACCTAGTTTGTATTGAATACATTTAGTACATGATTATCTGAAGCGATGTCCCGGAGAAATGTCTCGAGCATTCATTATTATCAGACCGATTAACGTAATGGTGTACTCCGGAACACTCTGCTCCTTAAACACGTGTCCGATCTCCGCAGTCTCGTATATAGCGGCCCTTACACGATCAATAATATTGACAATACAGTATGATATTGACAATAATATTGATCATGTAAGGTGAAAAAAGAGTATTGACGGTCGATATTGAAGCGATATTGATGAAATCCAGATTTTCTGATCTCGGGGCGTCAATATTTCAAAGTGGAGGAGATATTGTCAATATTATGGAGCGTCTTGGGGTGGACGTCAATAATATTGTCAATACTCAGTTGTTGCCGTGCTTTCGTAGGGAACGGAAGTGATCTTTGTGTGGAGTATTATGGATTATACGAGTGACCTTGAGAAAATATCTGAAGATCTTTAAATAAAATAAATAAAATCAGGTAAACTGATGTAACGAAGTGCCAGAATGCTTTTGTTTAATAAGTGATAATTGCAATTATAATATGCAGAAAATAAGTCATTTTTTAAAAGATTTCCGAGTCAAGCTCCAGATCGATTCACTGAGCAGGATTACGGAAGAATAAAGGTCTAGTTTGTTAAGCATATGTGAAGGAATGTATTTAATGTGATATTTAATGTATAGTGTCATTTTTGTATACATGTATGGCTGGTATAATATGTATGGCTGGTATAATATGTATGGCTGGTATAATATGTATGGCTGGTATTTATTGCACCACTGCCACCGGGTTGTTGACCCACTTGCAGTGCTAGAAAAATAAATTTAAAAAAATGTGTGAAGTGTTATTTGTCATAGCTAGCTGTACTACAACTCCCAAAGCAGTATATGAACACTGTAAAACAATATGTTGTCATGAGAACTGGTTTGCATTTGATAAATTCTTTATAATTTATTACCATAAAATGGACACTAAATTGGGCATTACTCTGGTTTGCATTTGATAAATTCTTTATAATTTATTACCATAAAATGGACACTAAATTGGGCATTACTCCGGTACCGGTCAACCGATTTGGTCTAATAAAAATAGGCTTCTTTCCATGGACGTTATAAATGCGTATACTAAGTATCATGAAAATCCGATAAAGCGATACCATTCTGACACTTAATAAAACATTCAAATAGTTTTTTTTATCCTCCGTCAAGTAGAAATTAATGTAATTGCAATAGTGGTCTAACCAAGAAAACAGTGTTGCAAGCCTCACAAAAATGGTATCTCTGAAACGCCTAACAGTAGACTATGTAATATTGTAATTAAGTTGAAAAAGCACCATAGAATAGCCCCCTGCCAGCAAAACTCTATTTATCAAATTGTATGAAGAATTAAAAGTGTAGAACTTTAACTTGTTTTTTCTCTAAAAATTTAAAAAAAAAGTGGCTTAGACCACTGTTGCGTTGGTACGCTCAATCGCTTCCTCTATGGAGATTCTCGAAGACATAAGCAAGACTCCTATCAAGCGCCACGAATTAATTCGTTGGCCTACTGAATTCCTAAATTGGGCATGGAAGTCAAACCCCAAAATGATTTTAGTTAGAGGTCTATTCGCAATATCGATTTCATTAATGAAATGTGAGCATTTAATTTTCTAAATACCCGCTCCCTGCACCCAACCTCCGGGGAAGATTGCCGTGCTGAGGGAGCGAATTAAGGAAATTAACAATAAATCATAATTGGATGAAAAAATTACAGCAATTAGTTTCCAGGATTAGCTGAGAGATAATCACGTGATCTTTTCCTGCTAACCCGCTTCCATCTATCCATCAATTTCTCAACTAATTAGTCGACATAATACTTACATTGCCAGGAGCCTGAAACATTAGAATGTACAACTAGCGCATCAACAAATGCGCATCGGTTTATCTTACTCTGTTGCTTAGCAACAGAACAAGTTATCGTCTGCCAATCGGCCATAACTGGAAAGTATCTCTACGGACCCTGTTTCATAGCACTTTTGCGCTCACACTGTAAGGAAATACATAATAACATTAGTAAATATTATTAGTTTTCTGTTTCATAAGAATATTTTATAATAATATTAGTTACGAGTTCTTGGCCCTAAATTATTAGTAAATATCAGTAATATTATTAGTAAAGTATTTCATATACTGCAAGGGTAAAAAGAAATTAGGCCTACTCATAATATTAGATGTTTCCTATAGGATATTTGAACTAATAAGTTGTTGTCAGATCCACGTGATACAGATTTCACGAACGCAATTGAATTTCTTTCTCGCAAAACAAAATTTGAACGTTTTTGGTCTCGAAGACGAAATAATTCGGACACTTTCTGTATATAAAAGAGGCTTTGTTCTGACTGACTGACTAACTGACTGACAGAGAATCAACGTAGAGCCTAAACTATAATAGGTAGAGACTTGGAATTTTGACAGCACCTACGTTTCATAATGTAAGTGCTCAATAAGAAAGGATTTTGGAAATTTTTTATTTCAAATGCCAATATCAAATGTTTTAGAGGAGACATAAAACCTCTTTACACAGAATTATCAAATCCAAAACACACTCCTTGACGACAGTGTATTGTTGGAAGTGTTCACAGGCAGCTTTAAAATAAATGAAACGGGACTTTGACAAATTAGAGAAGCTATCGATATAATTAATTTCATGCAAATTCTCATGCAGTCACATAACTTTCTCTACCCTGAACATAGAGAATAGTACCATACGAGGTATGATCGCAGGATTTTTGGAGAGGGAAGTATGAAAGTGATATTGAATATATTTTTAATTTCATCTCCGAAACGGTTCTATGGTAACATGAGAGTGATAAATAAAATATTCGGCAATTTTATGTTACAGGAATTTCAGTTTCTTCTTATTTGAACCCCTACCAGAAGCGATGGGATGCAAAATTCTACATCCTCTATGAGCCATAAAAACAAGCATTTTCTGAGGGAATAGTTTGAATGTGGTAAGTCAATCTTCTTCGTTTCAAATTTTTAATACCTCTATAAGGATCTAGAGTTTTAAAATCGAAAGTCCTTCATAAGTTAATTTCGAATTACAAAATACAATACACGGGCGACCCCGGGACTTTTAAGCTAGTTAAATATAACTGCGTAAGATTTTGAAGATGTTCCAATGAACGATTATACAAAGTTTTAAAACGGTTTTTCTTTAGATAATGAGTTTTAAGCTAATATTGAACGTATAGCCCATATTTGTTACAATTAAAAAGGCAAAATTCAAAGCTTTCACCCAAACACACGTATCTGGGTAAAATGATATTGAAGTTATTTTATTCTTCAACCACACTACTTTTCTCTTGCTTCAATGTGCAAAACGGGCAGGTTGTCCTGAAACTGATTTTTTTAAATTCAGCTGTGTGTATACTTCTTTTAGATACGAGGCCATATCAGGCGTTCGGGACCTATGTCTAAACAGTAGGGTAGGCCTTGGAACTATTGATTGTCAATTATTTCTATTATTGGTGTATTTTATGGAGAACATTTCAACTGATATTCACTTAAATGGATATGATAAAGGACGAAATGGTGAGGATTCATGGTATGTAGGCCTAAATATCCAATTTGGCATTTGCCTTGACACGGAATTTGAACCTGGGACCTCCCGAATGCGAGTCCAAGACGTTACCATCTCGGCCACCTTGCTCGATAAAACTGAAATTAATGCAATACTCAGGGTTTGTTAGTTATTTGAATATTATAATGTATCCTACCCTAATTGGACTAAAAATTAATTCTTTTTAATCATAATCTAACAAGCATATATTACGTTGAAGCGATTCATATCTACATGCATGAAGACGACCGTAATAATGAAACCCACAACAATGTACCATTCTTACAATAACAAAAAAACTCGGTTACGTAGCAACAAATACGTGTTAATTTCTGAGCGAGGAAAGATTTATTGTTATTTATAGTTATTTAATGACAGAGTGATGTACAATAACTTAGGCATGGGACCGTCGACGGTGTTCCGGAATTGTGTACCACAGGAGTTCTTTTACGTGCCAATAGATCTTCAGAAATGGGCCTGTCACATCTACCCACAAATAAATGCCATCGACCTGGGCCGGGGTCAAACCACCAAACTTGGGCAGAGAAAGCCAGCACGATAATGACTGCGCCACCCAGACCACGATAATGACTGCGCCACCCAGACCGACTAAGTGAGGTAAGCGTCTTTGAAAAATACTACCACTCTAATGGTGTCTTAATCCATTAATTTCACTTTGGATAATTTGAAATATTGAATCATTTGAGTAAAGTTCATTCTCCATTTAAATCAATGTAAAAAAAATCTCAATTAATTTTAATTCTCAGAATGTAATTCGGATGTAAAAAGTATAAATGTTAAGAAATTTGATACTTTACCGGATTTTAAAGTGGCTTCAGTTGCTTGGCATTGCCTTTTCAGCAGTTTTCTAATTGTTAAGAAAATTCAACACATATTCGCTTGTGTAGCGGTAGATTATGGCAAAGATGTCATGAAAACTGCTGGAAAGAGAGCTACAATTTATTAGTTTTCTGTTTAATAAGAATATTTTATAATAATATTAGTTACGAGTTCATGGCCCTAAATTATTAGTAAATATTACTAATATTATTAGTAAAGTATTTCATAGACTGCAAGGGCAATAAAATTTACTCATATACTCGCTTCAATATTAGATTTTCTTCTATAGCCTAGGGCAGCGTTTCTCAACCTATGGTCCGTGCACCACTGGCGGTCCGCGAAGATGGTGCAGATGGTCCTCAGGCATAATTTAAAAATATCATAAAGCAAGTGGAAAGTAAAGAAATAAAAAAATGTCACATATTTCGTTTTAATTCCCTATAATTGATACCCCAAATATTAAGAATATAGGCCTTCTTTAAAAATGGGATGTACAATTAGGGGTCCGTAAAATTTATTTAGACATTTTAGAGGTCCACTGGTTCAAAAAGGTTGAGAAACGCTGGCCTAGGGTATTTGAACTAGTAAGTTGTTCTCATATCCATGTGATGCAGATTTCATGATCTTAAAACTGTGTAAGAAGGAATTACTCTGATTTAATTTATAAACAACGAAGGAAAAGTTTACATTTGCTATCAAAGGATTTTTTTATAACAAGATTTTGTATCATTACTCTATATAGTTAAAACCGCTTTATAATAGAATTTTAAATATCTGATTGGCAGCATGCGTATGGAAAATTATGTCACGATTGAATTTCTTTCCCGCAAAGCAAAATTCTAACGTCTTTTGGTCTGGAAGACGAAATAATCCGGACACTATTAAATATGATTGCGTTAAGATTTTGAAGATGTTCTAATGTACGATTCTACACAGTTTTAAACCCGTTTTCCTTTATATAATATGATTTTTAAGCTACTTTTAGACGTACAGCCTATATTTCTTGCAATTAAAAAGGCAATGTTTAAAGCTTTCTTCATAAGCTATTACGGGACACAAGCACAAGTATCAAGGTAAAATGATATTGAAGTTATTTCATTTTTCAACCACACTACTTTTTACTTGCTTCAATGTACAAAACGGACTGGTTGTCTTGAAACTGATTATTTTTAAATTCAGCTTTGCGTATACTCCTTTTACCTACGAGGCCGTATCAGGAGTTCGGGATATATGTCTATACAGTAGGGCAGGCCATGGAACTATTGATTGTCAACTATTTCTATTATTGGTGTATTTTATGGAGAAAATTTCAACTGATCTTAATTTAAATGGATATGATACAGGATGAAATGGCGAGGATGATTCATGGTATGTAAATATCCAATTCAGCATTTGCCTTGAAGACTGAGCAAACGCGCGCCAAATTGTCCGGTCACGGAATTTGAACCTGGGACCTCCCGAATGCGAGTCCAAGACGTTACCATCTCAGCCATCTCGCTCGAAAAAACTGAAATTAATGCAATACTCTGGGTTTGTTAGTTATTTGAATATTATAATGTATCCTACCCTCATCGGACTAAAAATGAATTCTTTTTAATCATAATCTAACAAGCATATATTACGTTGAAACGATTTATATCTACATGCATGAAGACGATCGTAACAATGAAACCCACAACAATGTAGCCTACCCTTCTCCGTTACGTAGCAACAAATACATGTTAATTTCTGAGCGAGGTAGGATAGGGTGATTTATAGTTATTTAATGACAGAGTGATGTACAACAACTTAGGCTTGGGACCGTCGACGGTGTTCCGGAATTATGTACCACAGGAGTTCTTTTACGTGCCAATAAATCTTCAGAAATGGGCCTGTCACATCTGTCCACAAATAAATGCCATCGACTTGGGCCGGGGTCAAACCACCAAACTTGGGCAGAGGAAACCAGCACTAAGCGAGGTAAGCGTCTTTGAAAAATACTACTACTCTAATGGTGTCGAAAATGGTGTTAATTTAACTTTGGACAATTTGAAATATTGAATAATTTGGGTAATGTTCATTCCCCGTTCAAATCAATGTAAAGAAAATCTCAATTAATTTTAATTCTCAGAATGTAATTTGGATCTAAGAAGTATAAATGTTAAAGGAATTTGATACTTTACCGAATTTCCTAGGATTTCGTATACATTTTCTCTTACCGTACTGTAGATTGATAGCATAACATTTTAACGTTGTTCCATTATATATATATATATATATATATATATACACACACACACACACACACACAGGGTGTTTCCAAAATACAGTCTAATGTTTTCGAAATTTAATGTTTTCAGTTCGGACCAACTATACAAATTTTCTATATTAAAATATTTTCACAAACATCATATAAAACACTCTTCCAGTGATCATGTTTACAAAACATTATTACTATTACTATTACTATTACTGAACCCAAGCACACGTATCAAGGTAAAATGATATTGAAGTTATTTCATTTTTCAACCACACTGATTTTTTCTTGCTTCAATGTGCAAAACGGACGAGTTGTCCTGTTACTGTTCATTTTTTGTCTTAATTCAGCTGTGTGTATACTCCTTTTAGCTACGAGTTCGGGATCTATGCCTATACAGTAGGGTAGGCCATGGAACTATTGATTGTCAACTATTTATATTATTGGTGTATTTTGTGGAGAAAATTTCAACTGATATTCATTTAAATGGATATGATACAGAGTGGTACGTAAATATCCAACTCGGCATTTGCCTTGACGACTGGGGAAACCCACATCAAATTGGCCGGTCACGGAATTTGAACCTGGGACCTTCCGAGTCCAAGACGTTACCCTTTCGGCCACCTCGCTCGATGAAACAAATTAATGCAATACCTCAGGTTTGTTAGTTATTTGAATATTATAATGTATCCTACCCTCATTGGACTAAAAATTAATTATTTTTAATCATAATGTAACAAACATATATTACGTTGAAACGATTCATATCTACATGCATGAAGACGACCGTATTAATGAAATCCACAACAATGTATCCTTCTTACAAAAAAACTCCGTTACGTAGCAACAAATACGTGGTAATTTCTGAGCGAGAAAAGATAGGCTGATTTATAGTTATTTAATGACAGAGTGATGTACAACTTAGGCTAGTGACCGTCGACGATGATCCTGAATTGTGTTCCACAGGAGTTCTTTTACGTGCCAATAAATCTTCAGAAATGGGCCTGTCACATCTGTCCACAAATAAATGCAATCGACCTGGGCCGGGATCAAACCACCAAACTTCGGCAGAGAAAACCAGCACAAAGCGAGGTAAGCCTCTTTGAAAAATACTACTACTCTAATGGTGTCGAAAACAGTTAGTTTAACTTTGGACAATTTGAAATATTGAATTATTTGGGTAAAGTTCATTCCCCATTTAAATCAATTTTTTAAAAAAACTCAATTAATTCTAATTCTCAGAATGTAATTTGGATGTAAGAAGTAAAAATGTTAAAGGAATTTTATACTTTACGGAATTTCCTAGGATTTCATATACACTTTCTCTTACCGTACTATAGACTGATAGCATATCTCGTAAACGGAAACTTAACAAAACCTATTTTCAAATTTTAACGTTTTTCCATTATATACATATATATATATATGTATATGTATATGTTACTTATTATTCGATGGTATATATACATATATACACACACAGGATATTTCCAAAATACTTTTAAAAACTTCGGGCATGGGTTCCTTACACCAAATGAATGAAAAAGTCCATATGAACATATGTCCCATAATTCCTGTTTTCTCGTTAGGAACTGTTCAACACATTGGTACACTTATAACACGTCAACACACAAAACTCATAACAAATGCTCGAAATGTCCTCCTCTTGCTTCTAGACATGCATGCACTCATCGAATCATGGACTACAATCTGTACATGTGTATATGGCAATCGAAACTATATAGGAAAAATGCATGGATTAAAATTGCTGAAACTATATCCTCTTTAGGTAAATTACATTATTTTAAATGGGGTTTTCAATAGTTCAAATGATAATATACAATTTATTTTAAACTGCAAATTGCATTCGCTACTTCGGTTTGAAACCAAAACTGAGAACCATGCAACTTAATGTGCAGCCTGCGATTCGCATGCTATGCTACATCGGTGTGAATGCTCATACGTTTCGGTTTGCACTATTAACTACGATACCTCTTGTATATACAGTATAGGCTATTTTCATTTTAAATTATAATATTACATTGTTCTTATATAGTGTGTTTAACTTTCTACAGGGTCTTCCAAAGAAACTTACCAGTAACCCAGAAGAGAATCTCCAAACTGAAGGACCTCAATATAAGCTGAGTGTTATATTCCTCTAATCGAATACCCAACCTTTAGGGTTAAGAATGGTGGGCAGGACTGCATTTTAATTCAGTTCGAAACTTTTTATGCAAAGTAAAAAGGGACGGATGGATAAAATACAGCGAGACAGCTCGACTCTTGCAAATTATGTCAAACACTTGTACACGTATAGCTTTTACATGTCACCGGGGTTATCCTGCTAAAGGAAGGCCTAAATCTTAGTGTAGAAGATGTTGCAATACAACCTTTAGCGCTATGAACGAGGGCAGGACTGAATTTTAATTCAATTCGAATTTTTTTATGCAAAATAAAAAGAGGCGGATTGATGAAATCCAGGGAGACAAGCTCGCCTCTTGAAAATTATCTATGTAAAAACACTTCGCGGCCTAACGCTTTTACATATCATTACGATTTCTTTGAATTCTCAATGAAAACGTAAGTGGAAGGGGTTATCATGCTTAAGGAAGGCCTAAATCATAGTGTAGAAGATGTTGCAACTTAAACTTTAGCGTTTAGAACGAGGGCAGGACTGAATTTTTAATCCAGCGAGACATGCTCGGATCTTGGAAATTGTCTTTGTAAATACACGTGTACTTCTAAAGCTTTTACATGTCACTGCGGTTTCTTTGAATTCTCAATGAAAACCTAAGTGAAAGGCGACGGGGTTATCCTGCTTAAGGAAGGCCTAAATGTAATTTAGAAGATGTAATTTAGAGTTATGTAATTACTCAGCAATAATAAATTTTATTTATTTTGTCCATAGGAGCTTCCAACGAAATCTGCCTCTTACCTACGACAGATTCCATTGCGACAATCTCTATAACATCTATGGAGGCGAAATTATGCAAGTATGTGTTGTGATTTTTAAATAATTGAGAAACTATGCGAACATTCTCTAAACCAGTGGTTCCCAACATTTTTCAGCTGACGAATATCATAAATCCTCACGCCCCCTTTGATAGTGATGGGTAGAAGAAGGTCTAAAAACATGATTGTCAGTACATTTCTACTTTAAAAGATCCCTATAACACTTGTAAATATAAAATTAATATTGCTCACCTCTTTTTTATTCTTATTTATTCTGTGATGCTTTTGCTGTCACACACACATATAAATAAAACACGAAAATTAATATCTAATTATTGTGAATATTATTTGAGTTTCATAAAAAAGTTAAATGTAGAAACATAAATGTGTTAAGTTAAAAACTGAATATTAGTGAGATGATTGGCACTGTTTTGCTTTCACCAGCTCTGAGATATAAGGTTTTATGTTTGGAAGAGCACAACACATATCACTCGTATCTGCATTTCCAAATTATTATCAATATGTTAAGGACAAGATATAACTATTTATATTTATAAGATTATAAAATGTAAATCCACAGTGTTCCGTTATTCTTGTTAATTGTGCCTGTGTAGGCCTATTTGTTTGGTTAAAGTTAACCGAATAAAATTCTTGTTGATCGACAAGGCAAGAACACTAAATCAAAATATGAATTTGAAATATTAAAAGCCCCCTGAAGAAAAGCCTCACGACCCCCTGGTTGGGAACCCCCATCAGTTAATGGACTTGAGTTTCCAATTATTTTGGAAAACAAGTTAAATCCCGCAGGCTATATAAACTAACTCCGTGGCTCTGCATACCTCAATCATTCCACCTCGGCGTCATCTACCATAGGCAGATGACAGGATAATGAGCATAGTTGTTTCTTTTAACTAGTTAATATAAGAAATGTATAAAATTTTGTTTATTGTAACATTCATTTAAATTGAAATAGACAACTTGAAACTTGTAAGCTTCTCATTACTTCTTTTTCTTGGAGTATTTTTAAATATTAATGAGGGTATAAAGGGTAATTTACACGACGAAATTAGGTTTCGTAACTGAGTTTCGAAACTGTTTTTTACTTGAATGCGCAAGCGCTAGATGTACTGGCAACAATGAGTTACGACACCATGCAGTTTCGGCTGATTCCATCTTTTGACGAAACTATAATAGTAATTTTGATATTACACGCTTATTTAGCTTGTTTGCGTTTTTTTTAAATAAAGTGGGAAGTTAGGAAACTGTGAAATGCCTGGATTCATACGTGTTTCAAACGTGCATATGGGATTTCGGCAACTTGAAGTACAGAAATGAGATGAAACTTGCTGTTTCCCTGGAATTAGTTTTGAAGAAAATGGGTGTAATTAGTTTCACGAACTCACTTCCATGAAAGTAGATACGAAACCTAGTGTCATCGTGTAAACTAGCCTTAAGGTTTACTATTAAACGTTCCATTATACACACTATTAAAATATCTCTTGGGAAATAAAGTAAGAAAATAGGTTTTTCGTAGTCCCTCCCCCTTTAAAAAAAAGTCTTGCACGCATTGTTTACAAAAATTCTCGGTCTACGTATTTCATATAGTAGGTCCATGCCTATATTATATCCAATTCTTGGTATACACATAGTTCAAATTGCCCGTAGCTCGGTTTAAATCAGAAATCTATATTGGAAAAAAATCAGGTAAACTGATGTAACAAAGTGCCAGTATGTTTTTGTTTAAACAGTTATGACTGCAATTATGATATGCAGAATATGTTTTTTTTAATTATTTCCAAGTTAAGCTCCAGATTTATTCATTAAGCAGGGCTTACGGAAGAACAAAGGTCTAGTTTTTTTAATGAGATTAAAATCTTCCAGCATCACCTGAACTGTACAGATTTGTGATATCGTGACAATCGCACACCCACATAAAAATACAAAAAAAAAGATCAAATTGGCCGGTTTCGGGATTTGAACCATGGACTCCAGAATGTGAGGCCAAAGCGTTACCATCTCGGCCACCGGGGTCATTTTAACGGTCTAGTTGGATAAGCGCATGTAAATAAATAGTATTTTTTGTCATAGCTACCTGTATTTTAATTTCCAAGGCCTTATAAGATCACAGTAAAACAATAGGCAGTGTTGTCAAGATAACTGATTTTCATTTTTTTTATAAATTCTTTCGAATACGTATATTACCATAATATAGGCACTAAATTGAGCATTACTCCGAAACAGGTCAACCGATTTTATCCATTATAAATAGACGTCCTCCCATGGACATTATAAATGCGAATACGAAGTTTCATAAATATACGATAAAGCGTATTTGAGTTATTGCGCCTTTAAAGTAGACACTAAATTGAGGTTTACTCCGGTACCGGTCAACAGATTAGGTTAACATTCAATAGGGCACTTCTCATTAACGTCATAAATGAGTATACCAAGTTTCATGGAAATCCGATACAGCGTATTTGAGTTATGGCGCCTTCCTATTAGAAAGGCGCCAGGCGCCATAATCTATTAAAATAGGCACTAAATTGGGCATTACTCCGGTACCGGTGAACCGATTTGGTTCAATATCAATATGGACATTATAAACGTGTATACCAAGTTTCATTAAAATTCGACAAAGCGTATTTGAGTTATCGCGCGTACAGACACACGGACCGACGGACAGACAGACGGACAGACATTTTTCGTCCCCACACACAATCTCATAAAGTACCATACTGGCACTTAAAAAAGCTAGAGCGCAAGGTCCGATTGCTAAACAAAATGAGCTTCTACAAAAGCTCATATTTAGAAAACTCGACGAACCCTGGCAGCATCATACCGACTATCTCAAAAGTTTGTGAAGAAAAACTGCTCACTTTGGATGCCAAGCAGAGACAGTTTGCTAAGAAAGCAATAAATGACATGGTTTTTGAAGCAAGCTTGGGCACTCTCCATTGCAACTCCGTAAAAGTAAATGAAGTATGTCAATGTCCAAGCCCTCTAAGAACCACACAACCGGGTTCAGTCGTGGCAGGACTTCATCCTTCTCCACATTTAATTGCTCTTCTCCTACTCACAGTGATAATCCACCACAACTAATCAACAGCCAACATCAGGATTTATTAGCGGCGAGTTTTTTCAACATCTTCTCAGATTGAGGATTTTGAATTTTGTTTGCCTTATTTCTTGTTGTATTTTTCTTTGCTGTTTAATCAATGCATAATTACTATAATCTTTTGCTGTAAATTATTCAATATGCGTTTCCCTACTCCTACTGTCCTGCCAACTACTTTTATATAGGCAGTGAAGAGGTTCTGTGCAATGACATACTGATATACTTAGGTAAGTAGGAAGGTATCTGGAAAATATATTTAAAACACTTACTTTCATGTAGTCTAGGACATGAACAAGAGTTTCACACGTTTCAAACGACATGATGACAGAGAACTTCAAATCTTCAAAACGTCTTCCTGTAGCTAAGTACCTCAAGGTTGAGGCTAATCTCTCATTACAGGGATGCATTCCCTCATGTTTGTGTTCTGCCTTATGAAGAGTGGTTCCACCATCTGTAATAATTTTATGAACATCCTTTCTTTCATTCTGAAATAATCTTCCGCATCTGTCAATCTGATTTCCCTCAGCAGCCTCATATGAGATTATTCTTCACGTTTTTTCAACCACTCTCTCATCCATCGATTTCGCTGAACTCGACGAATACTTCCGATAGCCATAATTGTGGCTACACAACCTTTTTTTCGATTGTCCATGTTTTCAAAACACAAAACGCCATGAAAATCCACTTGGAAAGACATAATTTAACTTGTCCGAATGGCGGAAACAAACGTACTGAGCACATTTATTGATAAAATTATTGACAATAATATTGACCGTGTAGGGTATGACGATATTGACGGTGGTACCCTCAAGAAGTTAACGACTGTATTGACAATACTGATATTGTCAATAATATTGATCGTGTAAGGGCCCCATATCGCAGAGTGTAACGCTTCAATCCGTTCAAAAAAATCATATCACGCGACGTTACTTCTCCCCCTTCCGTGGTAGGGGTATGCGCTTATGACTTTGATCGGTTCTCATTTAAATATTCTTAGGATTTACGTTAGGTAACAGTCGCATCTCTCCATCTGATTTCCGTTTGAAAACTCTTTACCTAGCAATTTACAAAAATTGATGAATTCCTCAATAATATAATTTTGGGTATAGGTTGACCGACTTCAAATGCCCACATGTGACAGTTATTAAGTTTCCGCAGGAATAATTAATGATTTTCGCATGTATTCCCTAAATATTCAAATGTCTTGTGGTATAGTTCCACAATTATTTAGCTTATTACTTCCTACAGACCCAGTAGTATTATTTTCGAAGACAACATGAATATCTAGGTATTCCAGCTATTGTTCAGCTGGTACTCAGAATATTTTCCTTTTAGCTCACTCGTAAAATTAATACATATATATAATTTCTAGGGTATACGTCAAAGTAATATAAGTATATGGATAAGCAAACATGCAAAATATACATACAACACACAGCTACAACAAAACTTTTGAAAGCAAGAGTTACTCAATTGTCCTCTGAAAAAATTGGAATAGGTGCACTGAAATGTTAACACGCGAGAACATTCATCGTCTTTCTTATTATGAGACTATCATTAATCTTTTATTTTTTATGTGGGGTGTCTGGTACACAGCACTCTTCCACATAACTCGAGAACGTTATTTACAGCTAAAGCACCACGTGTTTTAACAGTTCATCGAAGTTACAACATTTAACAGTTCATCTTTATACATTGTAGTTTCTTTTCCTCAGTACTCTGTTCAGTCACTGTTAGACGGCATTACTTTCAATATAAGGACGTAACAAAGATTTATGGTACTTCCCAACAATTTTCGAGAGTTCAATTTACTTATCTCATAGGTATGATTTCCATAACATTTGCTGATGCGAAAAAGGCCGCGAAAAACCATTTCCATCCGCCTTGTTCTTTTGTTTATCGCACTGGATAGGGAATTGTTTCTTACCAGAACTTTATCACCTGTTACTGGATACCACTTACCTTTCCTTCTTTTTCCCCTAGCTTGGCGTTGCTCTCCACGCTTCTTTATCCTGTCAAGTGCTTTCCTACATATTTCGGCATCGGACATACGCTTCCCTTTATAGTATTTAGCTTTCGGTAAATTTGCTATTACCGGATCTGGGTCACTACCTATCATTAATTTAGTAGGGGCTACTAATGTGGTGGGATTGATCGAATGGTTGATTACTTTTTCGATTACTTGGCACTGATGAACCCAATTTGTGTGCGACTTATGGCATAGAATCCGTAAGTGCATTGTTATATCTCTGATAGCCCGTTCTGCTAAGCTGCTTTGCGGGTGTTATCTGGAACTGTGCAGAATCTTGATATTCTGGGCATTCATCGATTCTCGAAAGTATTTAATCGTAATGGCAGTTCCATTGTCACATAACGAATTTTCTATAGGTCCACATTCTGGACCTTTCCTACACATGCTTTTGATGTGACTTTCCTGACAGGGAATATCTTCACATATTTCGTGAAAGAGTCATGCATAACGAAGATGTATCGACATCCAAAACGACCCTGCGGTAACTCGCCATGAAAGTCGATTGCAACAAGACTATTTTTGGTATCCCTGATAATACACTTAGGCTCCGTATCGTATATGACATTAAGGGGTTTCGCTGTTTGACATATCTTACAGATTCTAATTACTTTCCTAACCTTTCTGCCCATTTGTTTGAAATGAATATCACTGCTTAGGTTCAATACAACTTTATCAACACCGGAATGACAAAGGGCTTCATGGTAACTAGTTATCAAGTTGTTTTCAAGGCATTTTGGTACATAAACTCTACATTTTAATTCTTCTGTACCACACAACTTGTACAGTATGCCATCTATTTTACCAATACTGACTTTAGCTATTTCTTCCTCATCCTCAATCCTCTCATTTGTATTGGAAATCATATCATTTTCTGTGTCCCTATTTGTTACTCTTTCACCGTCTACAGTTAATGAATTATCATTTGTTTTATCTTGATTTGTCTCTACTTGGGTGTCGGTGGTCACATTGGCAACTTTCAACAGCTTACTTATTGTCTCATCCTGTTCTTGCAATATCTTTTGAAATCATCCGAAAGCTTCCTATTACCAGCAGCTGGTAACGCCATTATCGTAATTTCCACTTTGGGAGAAGCTATCGTCTCAGGTATGTCGTCATTACCGTCCATACGGCCTAATAGATCCACGAAGAGGTTATTCCGACCCGGAATGTGCTTGATGCTTACGTCATACGCCATGATCTCATGTATATATCTCGACGATTTATAGTTATTTAGGCGGCATATTTGCATGAAAGACAAAGATATATGATCAGAATATATTAACATATAAGTATATTAAAAATATAGTGCCTAAATATAGGATACCGAAATATATGACCCAGACCTCAAGCTCGGAAATACAAGCTCTTGCTTCTGTCTTAGTCAGACCATGTGATGCAGTTGCAATCACATGTGTATTTCCTGCCTCATCTACTTGGCTTAATACACATCGGACTAAGCGACAAGACTAATCAGTGTGTATTACATATTATAGTCTGTCATCAGGTCTTCCTAGAAGAATACCATTCGCAAACATTCACAATAAATAACCTTTATTTTATTCCTTCGGCTACTGTTATCAATTGGTTAATATTATCAGATTAGCTGCATCTCATAGTGATCACAATAAGTGGCGTGCACATACCTGTTTGTTTAGTCTTTAAGGTTATTGTGTTAATGCACGTTTTAAATATGACATCAACTATACAAGAATTCAAACTTGTAACTTGTTGAAAATAAACTTTGATTGATTGATTGATTGATCCAGTGATATAATCTAGGCTATATGCAGGTATATGCTGTATGCCGTACCATCAGTGTAACCATACTCATTAGCATTTCATTGCTTATATCTTCTGCTTTGGCTGAGTTTTATTAATTTACTAACTGAAAAGGCCCGGCG